>JACATO010001680.1:0-208237 GCA_018389105.1 Nautilus pompilius | reverse complement strand
CACTATATAATAATAGTCAAAAAGTATTGATATCAATGAGAAACTTTAGGAAAGAAAACATGTTAAAAATGGTCTAGAAGTAAAAAATGACATTATGATTAACATTCCACCAAACTTAGTTTAATAGTGGATTTTTAAAATATCTACAACTGCATTTATTTTACTAAAACTAATTGTAAGATTCACTGTTTCTTTGTAGAGATGGATGATGTCGTCGGATCTCAAGGTTGCTGAAGACAAAATGACAAGACCTTAGTTTTTATAACACCCAAGTATGGGTGATTACTTACATTCAAGCATTTTTCTTTGAATACATCCAACTACAGCTTACATAATTAAAAAAAACATTTGGCCATACAGCCATCTTCATCAATTTCCTGTTAGTTTATATTTTATACTCAATTAGATAAAAATTATAATATTTTTTTTAAAAAAATCATACAAGTGCATTTTTTTATCTTCTGAACGATGACGGTCAGTGTTCTTGTTTATTTAAGTTTTGTTTTCAGTCTCATATTTAAAGATATTATTTGGCACAATCTTCTTTTGAAAATATACAGCATAAATTTAGGCTAATGTTTTATTTTGTATTAACCCAAGAAGTTTTATATGTAGTAACAGTAGATACGGTATACATACAATGAAAGTCGACTTGTCCTCACAGCTGTAAACAACAACATAGTACAGAGCAGTGGTTGGTAAAAAAAAGCAAGCAGTTAGTCAACATCGTATGATGCAGAGTCCACTCTCTGGCAAAGAACATCCCATTTCTTCCCTCAGAACAAGCAACCACAGAGAAGAGTGCGTGATATCTGACGACTGTACAACCTTCACAAGAAAAAAGATCTTTTAAATATTTTAATTATGTTAAAAAATGTTTACTGAATTTTTAGAAAAAATGTGATAAATCCTTAAAAACTTGACATAGAATTTACTGTTTCATTCTAAAGATATTTGTATTGTTATAAATGATCCTTTTTTGATAAACAAAAAGCAAGTGAGAAATAATACAGCAACAATATTTCAGAAATGTTTGCTTAAGTAGCAGATAATTTACAAACTGCCTTTTCGTTTTCTTTACATGGATTATTATTATTTTAAATTTCAAAATTAAAAGTAAGAATTTTGACAACAGCTAAACATAAATTTTAAAATGTTAATAGTGGCTTTAGAAAAATGTAATCCAGACATTTCCAATAGCTGTCTTACACTAGAACCCTTTTGTGTGAGTGCAGAAAATTGTTAGCAGCTGGAATATCACATGGAAATGTAGCAGAAACTTTAGTAAAAAATATCTTTATCATACAATAAATAAATAAATAAAAATTACCCACCTGGCTGCATAAACATAGCAGCAGTAGATGTGAACCGTCAAGATAGAGAGGATTTCTGTAAGTGAAAATCCAAATACACCAACCACCAACCAGTGATGTGTACCAAAGAACTGAGTCCGGCACCAGGTCCTATCAGTGGAGAGGTCCCCTAAAACAAGGACATAAAATAGATACTGATGCTATGTTACTTATTGTATGTAATGGCTGTCTTGTATATATAGCAAAGTTATCAGAATTCCTATCACTATATTTCAGTGAAAAGAGAAATTTTTCAGATTTGTTTTTCCAAAACAAAACAAGTCAAGCTACCATTTTATTTTATCCCATTTTAAATAAAATCTTTATTAATTGCGATCCACCATCTAGAAAAAAAACATTTAAATGTTTAATTTATGCCACAGAAAAATGTAGAACAAAAATATACGGAGAATCTTAAATAATGATAGCAGTTGTTCTGTGATAATTTGGATGTTTGAGTCACTAAAATATAATGGAATTCATTTTTAATAATGACTTAGATTTTAAATATTACAATAAATACAATACAGAGCATTTTCTATTGTAAATGCAACTTATTTTCTTGGCAATGTAGTAATTAAGAAGAGAGGAACTGATATGGTAAAGAGGGCATAATGTGCCCAACAGAGAAAATTGGTGCAATTTTAGAAACTTTATTTGATATAAGGAAATAATAAATTGAAAACTAAAAGGTGATACATCTTTCTTTCTCTCACTCAACACACAATGGACAGTAAGATTTCCCAAAAAAAATATTACAAAACAAATGCAGAAACAGATCTAAAAGGATCTCAAAAGTATAAGGAAAATCATTTTTTGTGATGCTCTTTTCAGTATCTTAGTTTTATGCTAATGAGTGCAAATTATTCTCTTAGCATGCATTACTGTGAATCAGGGACCACAAAGAAAAACAGCTGGATTAACCAAAGATGGAGAACCAGAAGAAAAGTTGCTTTCTGGAAACAAAATCATTAATTTTTCCTTTGCATATTAAAAGTTAAAAACAAGTGGTTTCACTTATAACAAGTCCATCACAGTCCAGTGAACAATGTACTCTCTCCATTCTTGAACTGACTTAGACAAATGTAACTCTAAATAAACACCGCTATCTCTTACCATTTTTTCTTCTAAGGATCCAACACTGAACAGGCAAGAATTTTACATTTGGTTTTCCTTTTCTTCCACAGGCTACGTGGTTTGAAATTAAAAACAGCAAACAAGAACTGATAAAATGTTCATTATTTGCTTGATAACAATTAGTTTTTCAAATAGATATCGGGGAAGAAAAAGAGACTTTATTTTGTGCACTAAAAATATATATTATATTATATTACATTTGCAGTGTCCAGAATGTGTTCTGCTATATATATATATATATACATATATTATCACTTTCAACAAAGCTACAAAATGCATTTTCTCCACCTGGCTTATCGTATCAGTTATCTATAATGCTGATGTATTATGAGTCAAATTGTCTTCAAATGGTTTTTGGCCTTGCATGGAGGAACTGAAAAAAAAAAAAGAAAATCTTATAACACATAAATCGAGCGAACATGTGGGAAGGGGAGGACTGCCCATATGAACTTTATCATCACAGATCAACTCTAAATGTGAGACCTGCTAGAAAATAACCAGTTTCCTGATTGGTGCATAGATTACTTCAAGCAAACCTCAGTATGATGGCTTAGTTTGGAATGGTCAAAGAAAACATAATCTGGCTATCCCAAATCTGTTTGGACAGATGTGACACTGAAATTTACTTTTATGTGGACAAGTTGTAATATCACTCCAAGCTTCACAGAATATATCACCTGTGAAATAACAATCAAGCAATGCTTCTTCAACATAATACAACTGAAGATGTTTCTTGCACTGTTTCTTTCAAGATCATTAGAAGCAATGCCAACGCCTTGATAAAATGATTGTAGTCACAAGTGATAGTTCTAAAAGTTAATTTCTCTAACAGATTTATCAGTATTTTTTTCTCTCTCTCACATCATTCACTGGTTTGTAGCCAATATCATCTGTGCCCATGACCCTCCAGACATTGGCATACATAATAAGCTATCATTCCTAACTATTCGTTGATTAATTATGTATGCAGACAATCCTGATCAACCTTGATTACTGCATGTTAAAACCTATTATTCACGGCAGTCAGCATTGTGTGCTACACCACTCCACCCATTAAGGATAAACAGTTACCTGTAACAGACTTTCTATGAAGATAATTCAAGTGAAAGTTGCACATCTGTTAATAACTTTAGTGTATGCAGCATACTGCCCGCAAACTTGGCAACTGTACAATGGATGCTGGCATGCAGAAATGCCTTTAATGGTACCAATGTTTACTAGAACTAGGATGGTGGTCAATGGTATAAGTGCAAGAGATAGCAAATAACTGCAGAGTTTCTTTTTAATGGAAGAGGTTAAGTTTCCCAGAATTCATTGCAGTTTGCAAGGCAATCTGATGGCAACATCCTATCAGGGACGACTATACACATGGTGCAAACATCAAGAGCAGCAAATTGAGTCAGAAAGAACCATCGCATGAGAGAGAGATTTTTTCAAGAACTGTTTATCAGTTTTGAGAGCATTAAACTATTCCATTAGCATCTGGGTTTGATAAAGTGTCAACATACTGGATTCCACAAAACATGGACAGGTTTAAGAGCATAGACGTCTGAAAATCTTTACTGAGAGAAATTGCATCAAATAGGATTTGATTTTCATGTATGAGGAGTCACAGTCCACTGATATATATACTAAAGTTCTACTATTCCAGCACCAAGGCTCACTTCCCCGAGATAAGTTCCCTGTATTCAGCCTAGAAAGTCATGAGCTATAATAGTGTTTTAGGATGTAAATAGTGATGTGATCCAAGCAAGATAGTAGATTAACCTTTCACAAAAGCTGCAATTCACGAGGAGGCACAAATTGATCAGCAAGAGAGAGTCTGCCTATAATGCCTGCCCCTTTTACAGCACCCTATAGCTGACATGGTAATGTTGGGTTGAGAAGTACCTGTCCATCCTGTTTATAGCCCGGACCTGGTCCTGATTGAGTGCCACCTGCTTGGACCACTAAAGATGCATTTGATGAATCGGTAAATTAAAACCAATGAAGATGTGAATCCCAAAGAATGAAGTTCTACTAAGCAAGTGCATAGGACTCGTGCACTTATCCCATCTATCCGACCTTAGGCTGGGGGGGGATTACGTACTTGGTGGGGTTCCATTGCTAATCCCCTTCGAAGTGGGCCCCTTGTGCCTCCAGCCCAGCGACCCTTCCACTGGTGGAAGCCGTCTGGAAAGCTTCTTCCAGAATGGCTCTCAGCTCCGCATGATGTCCTCTCGGCTCTCAAGGGGGGAGCCTTTCAGCGGCATCTTCATGTTTGGGAACAACCAGGAGTCAGAAGGAGCCGGGTCTGGAGAGTAGGGAGCCTGGCGAATGAGCCGGGGCGGTGTCATGATGCGGCTGCCGGTTTTGAGAGGCCCCCAGATCCGGTCTCTTGCGCCGACCTGCATCACGGAGGAAGGAGGAGGAGGACTCCCTGACAGGACTCCTTTGTGACTGTTTGTCCTCCTGGTGCCTATTCGCGGTGCCAACGCCTCGGTAGTCGGCATCACCTCGGTTTCCTCCGGGTCGTACCCGTACAGCCAGGTCCGTCTCCAGTTATCCCGGAACTCGGGATCCCTGCTGCCAGCATCCAGCGGGTCCTGCGCAACCTCAACACGGAGTTGTTGTTGTTGTCCCCTGAGAAAGCAGCTCGGCCCCTCTCCGCGAGCCCAAATCCTCCCTTAAAATTGCGTGTGCAGAGTCTTTACTGACCCCAGCCCCGTCAGACGACGACCCTCCATCATCAAGGTCCCCCCCCCCTCGGTGAGCGGCCATCTTTGGACCTGTTGGCCAACCATTCTTCTATCGGGTACCACCCATGGCACCGGCACCTGTTGGACTTTGCGAATTGTTCCCGCCTGGGTATCTCCGAGCTTTTGGTAAGATCGCTGCTCCACAGGTTCCGCCATCACGGATACAGCGCCTCACACAATGGCTGACCCGTCCAGCCATCCCGCCCGCCAAAAACCGCGCATGCGCACGAAGGCACGCGGCTCCCACAATGCTCACTTCCGCCTCCCTAGCATCATCACTTCCCAGTCGGATACTTTCTCGGCAGACCTCGTGTGGCAGTTTTAGTGTAAATCGAATCACACATGCATCCAAAATCATTTGGTCCCTGCACTCTACTGACATCACACTCATAAGGCGCTATAAATACTCCTCAGATATAAAAATTACCTGCAGACAACAGGTGCGTCCACAGGTGGATGTGACACACAAAGAATTTTTCTAAAAACTGATTCAAATGATGACTTAGTTCTAGTCCAACAGGAGGGAGACCCCGTCATCCGGTGTAACAATATTTTCAACAGATTGGCCACATTCTATGATTAAAAAAAGAAAAAGTTTGTATATTTTTTCTGAGGACTGTAAAAAATTCAGCAACAAAGCAATCTGTACAATATATTTTAATATGAACCATTTTGGGCTGCTGAAAATGTACCCCTGAATGTTATCAATACTAAATCTTAGTATTTTAATTATACATAACAAAACTAAAAGTTTGAAAAATATGTGTGTGTGTGAAATAACAGTCATCTATCAAAAACTAATTTTAATGCAAGTATCACGTGTTTGACATTAGCATAAAAAATTCCAGCTGGCAGAAAATCAGCAAGTTTTGAAGGCAAATTGACATTGGCCTACAGCAAGTCAAAGATAAACATATCCAAGTTGTAGCCATTCACACTGCTGATTTCATTCTAAGAATTCTGTGAAGGCCAGCAGACTAAAATCTGGATTTACCAAGATTCAGGTCATCTTCAAAATTTGCAAGCCAATGTTGTTGACACACAAGACAAACATCCCTGGTTTCAGTATTCTAAAACAAGCAGAAAAAACAAAGGGTGGAGATAACACTTGCCTACTGCAAAAAGACTCTACTAGATATCTTCATTTTTAGATGTGGGAGGAAACTAGAGGGCTGAGAGCCTACATGGTTCACTGATGAAGAAAGGTGGCTAGAGAAGTAACCGAAACTGAGCCAATCCAAAATGGCATACAAACATGGGCCTGCATCTTTAACAGTCCAGTAGTCTACCACTGGAAGGTTTCGTGTGGTATTACCATAATCCATTTCACTTTTGCCAATATTAAGAAAGTATGAGTCACTGCAGTTTGCTGTTCTATTACTCTGTCAGCACAAGAAATGACTACATCAAAGATGTTTAGTATAGAAACTTTGCCTTTGTTATGCTAAAAAAAAATTTTATGTTCACACTAAGAACACAACTCAATATTTTAAAAACAATAGGTGATGGCACACTTGTCACATCTTAACTGTTGTTTCTAGGCACCAAAACAGATTAAGGCAAAATAAATAGTCAGCCACACACACAAAAAGTTAACAAATATGTGAAATAAAAATAGAATTTACTGCACTTAGAGATGCAGTAACTTTTGAACTTTAGAATATATGTAAATAAAAAAACAAATCTACTCTTATAATTAATTTATATATCAAAATTAAACAATTCTTTCCAATTTATATATACATATGTTAAGTGAAATTTCACAATTGACTGTATTTTAAAGCACATTATGTTATTTCACATTCATCCTACAATTATGAAATTATGGATTGTGCAAGCATATCGGTACTATAGACAATGGTGGTACATGAGCTTAGCTGTAATCTTTGAGTGAAACCTACAAGAGGAAATGAATCGCCAACAATATATGGACAACTCTATGTAATCATTGTTGTATTTGCAACTTCATTAATGATATTTAAAAAAAAGTAAAATGTAGTAAGACACTTGAGGATGAGGTTAGGGTGCAACAAGAGAGTTTCGACTGACTGACTGACTTCCAAGCTCTAGATACTTTTCATATAATTGTTCCACAATGAAACTGATTCAGTTATTTGCATGAAACAATTTTTTAGATGTTTGCATTTCAATGATTTTTCAATTTAAAAAAATTTAATTTTAGACTATCCCTAATCATTTCCTGTGGTAGCTTCCATTAGTTTTTCCATTTACTTTTATAATCAATTATTTACTTTTAACTTAATTTATTATATTGTAAAATGTATTCCGCACATCTTAACCGTATCCCTGCATTACATTTTCTTTGTACATCTGGATGTTGTCATCAGTTTGGCCTCATGTGTTTTTATAAATAGACATTAGTTTCTTTCCCCAGTAAACATAAGCAACTTCTCCCTGCTGGCATTGTGTCAATGCCAGAGATGATTTCTGTTAGTCAATAAAAGTTGATATAATAAATTATTGTATATTTTAGCATTCAGGTCTAATTAGTCATAATTGTTAAAGAAATGTCTTTATTCCTCTCTATCATGTGGAATAAAGATATTTCTCTAACAATTATGACATAATTAAACTCTGTAGGCTAAAATGTACAAACCTGAAAGTAAAATATTAAAAGCTATACATTCCAACAAAAAAAAATAAAGAGAAAATTAGATCCATTTTAATGCATCAAAATCAAATATTTATCAAGAAATTTTGTTTAAAAGTTTTAAAAGTTTGCTGAAATGTAAGATAATGTAATGTACATCTGACTAGAGGCTACTAATATCAGATAGGCAGCTTGTTTGTTGCTGACAAAATTATTTCACAATAATACCAGCAAAAGTATAAATTTCTGAATGGTGGGGAAAAAACAAGAAATAATTTAACCTGTTAATTATGGTTAATAATAAAAGGCATTCAACGAACATTCTTACCTATGCCCAGGTCGTGACACACTCAGCTATAGCAGCAGTTGGAATGGTTTTGAAGGCAAGAAAAACTATCAGACTAAGTCCCAGTAAACTGTCAAAATACTGTTTTGTGCTCACATTTAAAATCCGAAAGAGAAACTAATTTTTCTAAGTAAAATAGCATTCAAGCGAGGAACAGTGAAAATAATAGGGAAAAACTGTAGAGAAAACCGATTACCTTAGAACCTATTTCTTATGTATTCGTGTTAAGAAAAAGTGATAAATTTTGTTTTCTTTCCCACTGTTTGCAACTCTAATTGAATTTAATTAGTACTCCTCCATTTTAAAACAGTGGAGATCAACAAAGATTTTAATTAAATATTTCAGAGTATAGCTTTTCAGATATAAATGGATTAATTCATCAGGAGTTTGTGTCTAAATGCACTGTTTATTTAACAGTAGTTTCATTTCAAATGATATTTTTGAAAGTTTTGATTGTATTTTATAACTTTTGGATTCCACAGATTACTTATTTCTGTTGGAAACTGGAGAAATTAAAAATGCACATTTCAATACAGTTTTAAAAAATGGTACTGATGCTACAAAGAAAAAAACCTTGTACATGTTTAGTGTTAAGCTAATAAAACAGTTGCTTGTTAACATAGCACAGAAGTTTACGTGGTATTGTTGGTCTTTCTGTTGTATAGTATTGTTAGATAATACAATGTCAACCTTTTGCTCCCCAAACTTCTTAACAGGTGTGAAATGAAGGCACGGCTTCAGAAAGGAGGACCAGTCAGGAAAGATACGATATTCCCACTAGTTCAGCTAAAAAAGACCTTTCAAACACCAACAGGATGTGCATCAATGGTTTTAGAATAGTTTATTTTGTATTCTGAGAATTTATTTACCTAAACATTTCTGAATGACCGCATGGATTTAAAGGTTAGTTAAATTAACGGGCACAATAGTAAATTCTCCTTCACATCTTAACTGCCGTGTAATTAATTATTACTGTTCGGATGAAGATCTAGAAATGTTTCGGAAAAAACAGTCTTTTTTTTATAGAGCTGCTCTTAACTTAAAAGAGTTAAAATCAAAAATCCCCCGCAAGTTTCTCAAAGACAAACAGAGCCGCCGAGACCTTCCAGATGCCCCATCAGGAGAACTGCTCGCTGAGTTGCTAACATGCAGCTGCGGAGGGGGGCACAGACTGCAGCATGCTGCTCATCCTACAAACTCCTCTTGTGGTGCAGAAAGGTTTTTCAAAAGGTAGAGTCGATAAATTGGCCGACCGCTGTCACAAAACTGAGTCAGTTCCGTGGATGTGCTGCTCCCTCCCTGGACCGTCTTATGATCTCCCGCCTCCGAGTCGTTGTAGCGGTTAGTCTCCTCAGCCTGGTGGGGAAAGACATCTGGCCTCGTGTCATCATCAGTCATCGGGCCGGTTATCGGCTGCTGCTGGTGAAGGAGGGAGATCCGCGGTATAAGGGCTCGAGCGAGACTCCCACATCACCAGCGGGATCCGATGGTGGATTCCATCACCTGTTTCGTGAACAAACAAACAAACAAACCGGGTACAGCGCATAGACTATTTTCGTGAACTTACTGGTGGAGTCTCTGTCTCTTCCCCGAGAAAACGAAACCATCCCGTGTCGGCAGAGGAAGTGGTGATGTGGACCAGCCAGGGAGGTTATAGCAGGAGAGGCCGCCTGGCAGGTCTGGGTTGTCTCCGCCATCTTGGTCAGCGCAGAGAGAAGCGACGGCGGAGGTCCCGTTGGAAACTCGCCGCCCTCGAGGTTGGGCGGCCCCGGTCTCTGTTTCCCTTTGGCGGCTGCTTTTATCTGGGTGAAGACTAAGGTTAACCCTTTGAGCCCGCGAGGCCGGTTTTCGTGCCTCCACGTGGTTATGTTTACAAACATTCAAACCCGATTGAACATTGTAAATAAATCCAAGCAAAGATGCTGGTGTGACTTGACTTCCTCCATCATCATCATCATCATCCATCACTTATTCCTGTTTATTTCGTCAAACGATGGACATGTCTTCTAGCCGCCACGTGACCGTCGGGGACTCGGGGTTCGAACAACATCAGTCTTTTGACAAACAAATAAAATCAGATTTCTTTATTTCAGATCTGTGTACAGTGAGAGGTGAACAAGGAACCTGTAGAGAACTAGAAAGTGTTGGACGCGAATTGATACAAGTTCCACAAATAATCAATGTTTCCAACGTGAGAACTACAAAACCAAGGTTTTATTTGTACCATTCTAGAACTGACCCGCAGTTTTACAGGTTGACCTTGAAAACTCCAGGGAAACAAAAAGTATCCATTCAAACATTTGTGAAACTTATTGGCCTGAGAATATGACTAACTTATTATGAACTGGCCGACTTAGACATTGTAATTCACTTTTCAAACGAGCTGTGTACCGTCTCCGTGTGCTTGCGTATTGCCATCCCATCTAAGATTAGGGCGCACACACCCCAGGACCTTGATTAGCATCAGACTTCTGTTTTAATGCAGAGAACACAGCCTGGTGGAATCCCGGTTTGTCACTCACGGTCTGATACCATTTCTCAATGGTTCTGGGATGGGACAAACAAGTGTCAGACATCTCGTACATATCTGTTTGCCTTTGGTGAATAGAGATTTAAAGTCATTGCAAAGTTTCTCAGCTTTGATGAATATTTGGAGGGCAGTTGTTGATCAGTATATTTTGGCAATCTGATGCTTCAACAAATCTGACACATCACCTGCACAGTTTTAAAGCACCCTGACCCCTCACTGCTTACAAGGTCATTACACCTCAACTCTCTGGTGATGTTTTTTAAGTCAGCATTCTTTTTAACGAGGCGTCGCTTTGACTGCTGCAGTAACTTTATTCGTTTTCTCGATGAGGCTAATTTCAGTTCAGCTTGTTCTAATTTCCTTTTCAGTGAGTGATACATGGCACAGGTATTGCATCACCGACATCCTCCTCATCACATTCGGGTTGTCATGGAAATGGTCGTTTTCTAGGTTTGCTGTCACTTTTTGCAGATGCTTAGGAAAACCAAATATAGTAGGTACCCTGCCACTGCGAATTCAAACACAACTAACTGATGTCCTGTCAATATCTTCTTCTGCAAAGTGGAAAGAGCGCAAAACTGCTGATTTTGATGGGTTAAAGTTGGCTCTCTTTGTTGCTCTTATCCATTTTTCTCTCAATTCTTCATTTTTTGGAAAACTGAAAAATAGAAGCATTTTTTGAGACAATTTTTTGAAAATCAGTGATTTTATTTCATATAACTACTGTCATTAATTGCTTCAACAAAGGGACAGCTAAAGGTGACAGGTTATGTAAAAGTGTTTTACACTAACTGAATCACGGCAGTGGATTACACAGTTTTATGCAAACAGGATTTTAAAAGTAGATGAAAGAAGAAGCGGACAGGATTACTATGTACAAATAGCACAAGTAATAGTAGAGATGGCACTAGATAAAGATCAAGAAACATATATGTTAAAAATGATTCACTAATAGCTGACAGATAAATTTTGCCTTAAGTTATAAACATAATATATTATGTTTGACACCGGTGACAGAGGTGGAAATTGCGGTTATTGATGGAGTAAATTTGACACCATTGATACATACGATTGAAATTTTGAAATTAATGGAGGTTGTCTCACACCAGTGAAATAGAGGGATTATGTGTGGTCATCGAAGGAGGGGCTCTGACATCAGTGAGATAGAGGGGATGTGTAGGGTATTGAAAGAGGAGATCTCTCACCATCGGCATAAAGTGGAGACGTGTTGGCCATTGTAGGATCAGCTGTCATACTAGTGAGATATAGTAGTGAATTGTGGATATTGAAGGTGAAGGTCTTCAAGCAGTGACATAAAAGGAATAAGAGTGAGGTATTAAAGAATAAGGTCTCACACATCTGAAAATAGAGTTGAAATGTGCGGTATTGAAGTAGGTTTGAAACCGGAGACGGGGGGGGGAGGAAATGTGGTTATTGGAGGACGATGTTTGACACCAGTGAAATAGAGTGGTGAAGTTTTATTTATTGAAAGTGAAGGTATCACACCAGTAATGTATGGGTGGGACGTGCGGGGTATTAAAGGATGGGGTCACACGTAAGTGACATATAGGGCAGAAGTGCGGGTTATTAAAGGAGGAGGTCTGACACCATTGAGGTAGATGGAGATATGTGGGCATTAAAGGTGAAGGTTTCGAAGCAGTGACATAGCTGAAGAAAGTGCGGGCTATTGAAGGATGGGGTCACACGCAAGTGACATATAGGGCAGAAGTGTGGGGTATTGAAGGAGGAGGTCTGACACCATTGAGGTAGATGGAGATATGTGGGCATTAAAGGTGAAGGTCTCGAAGCAGTGACATAGCTGAAGAAAGTGCGGGCTATTGAAGGATGGGGTCACACGCAAGTGACATATAGGGCAGAAGTGCGGGTTATTGAAGGAGGAGGTCTGACACCATTGAGGTTGATGGAGATATGTGGGCATTAAAGGTGAAGGTTTCGAAGCAGTGACATAGCTGAAGAAAGTGTGGGCTATTGAAGGATGGGGTCACACGCAAGTGACATATAGGGCAGAAGTGTGGGGTATTGAAGGAGGAGGTCTGACACCATTGAGGTAGATGGAGATATGTGGGCATTAAAGGTGAAGGTCTCGAAGCAGTGACATAGCTGAAGAAAGTGCGGGCTATTGAAGGATGGGGTCACACGCAAGTGACATATAGGGCAGAAGTGCGGGGTATTGAAGGAGGAAGTTTAACACCTGTGACAGATAGGGGAAGTGTGGTTATTGATGGATGAGGTCTCACACCAGAGGTGTAGATATTTAAGAACACTTAACCCGTCAGTCTCACTGATGTCTGACCTCCTACCTTAAAACTCACACCTCGCCCTCTAACACATTGGTGTCAGACCTACTTCAATACCGCACACATTCTCCATCTATGTCACTGCTTCGAGACCTTCACCTTTAATGCCCACATATCTCCATCTACCTCAATGGTGTCAAACCTCCTCCTTCAAGCCCACAATTAACCCGTCAGTCTCACTGGTGTCCGACCTCCTACAATAACTACACTTCTCCCCTCGATCTCACTGATGTCTGATATCTTCCTTCAATATCCCACACTTTCGCTCTCTATCTTACTGTGATGAAACCTTCTCCTTCAATATCCCTCATTTACCCCCTCCATCTCATTTATGTCAGATCACCTCCGTCAATACCCACACTCACGCAATCTATCTCACTGAGGTCAGGTCTCCTCCTGCAATATCCTACACTTCGCCCCTCTATCACACTGGTGGGAGATCCTCTCCTTCAATACCTACCTACGTCCCCTAACTAACTGATGTCAAATCTCCTTCAATATCCCACACTCCCGCTCTCTATCTCACTGATTTCAGATCGCATCCAACAATATCCACACTTCACCAGTCCATCTCATCCATAATTCCACACTTCACCAGTCTATTTCATTGGTGCTTGACATCCTCCTTCAACATCCCACATTTTCGCTCTCTATCTCACTGCTATGAGACGTCCGCTCTCAATATTCCATATTTCTCCCCCTCTACCTCATTGGTGGGTGACTTCATTCTTATTCCAAAAATCAGGACGTGGATATTTACTTAGGAAGAACCGAACAGAACTCCTTGTTCCGCAGTATGCATTTTCCTGGTTTTCTGCGTTTTAACAAAGAAAGTAATCATATACAGTGCTATCGTCATACAGCGAGTATTTCTACCGCTGCTTGAGTACGGCGCAAGAAAGACAGCCTTCCCCGGGGAAGCTGGAGCTGAGGTATTTAACAACGTCGGCTACTCTCCATGGATAGGCTAGAAGTAGGTGCGGTGTCTGTGAAACAAGACCTCGACACCCGCGTCCTCACGCACACAAGCCACTTAACCAGCTGTGCAAAATCAGGTGCGCGGAGAACCTTCAGCAACTGGAAGGTGGCTGAGCCACGCTCTCTACAAGTGTTTTAACCCTCTCGTAAAATCACTCAACGACGCTGACGTTGGACACGGAAAGAAATATTCACTCATTGCCGCGATTTGCGGAAATCGTTCTCGACGGCCGGAAACAATAATCGAACCAAAAGAAATGTGCAAATCCGACATCAAATAAATATCCTTGAAATATATAGTGATGTGGCACGCCAAATAACTGTCGGTTGACTTGTAAAACCTTTTAAGTTTAAGTCTCAGAGCTGTCCATTCTAGAATACGGTCAAAGACCGAACGTTTCCGACTCGTGCCATTGTAACGTCATTTCAAACGCTCAGCCAGAACATGTCTTGCAATACGATAATTATTCCCGAATGTCGCACCTGCCCTTTTATTATCCGGAAAAAATGCTAGCCCCTGAATCTGAGTAACAAATGCAGGTGTACCTCCATCAATGATAAAGGCATTTTGGGGATAACTCGCTGCGGAGTCGTCGGGCATTTGAGAGGTCAGCTGTTATCGAACCGGGATCGAAAACTCTTCACACTAAGCTAATCACCTGCCCGGCCACATGACCTGCGACGTCATCAGCAAAAATCTGTCTTTAAAGGAAAATGGCTCTTGGCACAAACATCAGCCATGTTTTACATAAATGAGGATTGGGATTAGAATGGGGCGATGTTAAAAAGAACAGCCATAGATTTGTGTAATCGTTTATCGTCTGACATAAAATAACTGTACTATACAAGAAAAGGAAAGGCTACAGTAAGTTGTAGCTGGCATATCGATATATATATATATATAGGGTCAGTGCGAGCTAGGCAGTTTCGTCCATTTTTCTCAGAATTTATCTTTAAAGTTATCCAGCTCAAAAGCGGTTCACATTGCGGGTTTCAGAGCTGTTAAAGAGACAGGAACACGAGAGTTTCAGTTCAAACAGCTGTCGCTCCTGCTGATGCCACATGGCGGGCACACCTCTCTCTTGTCGACACAGGTTGACGCCAAGGGTCCGAAGACATCATCGTTCTCGCACTGGAACCACTCGGTGAAATTCCCACGGAAGCACTCAAAGTAAGACCGGCAATGGCCCGGACTGGGGTCCGGGTAAAATCCGTCTCCTTTCAACCTGCAGTCTGGCTGGTGGGCCCCGAACGTGGAGGGGACGGCAAATACGCTGATGCAGCGACGGCTAAACGGCGAGAAAACCATGGGGCTGCCCTCAAACCTGCTACAGACGAACTTCCCCACCAGCCGCTCGTTCTGACACTCTATGTACTGCGGACCCCAGCGGAGGTGGGGCAGCGAGCTGTACCCATTCGGCCTGTTCACGCAGCTCGGGTAGCGGTATCGACACGGCAAGCAGTGGATGCTTCCACACTGGTACTGTCGGTACTGACCTGGATAAAGTAACAAAAAACGGGGTCGGTTTACTTTCACTTTTGACATACGTTACATGGTTTAGCGGGACGTCATAAAACACGAGAATTGCTGGAATACCTTTACCTGCCCGTAAATTGCATGTTCACCTGTGCGTATAGCGAATAGAATAAAGAAAGAAGTATCCAAAACCTTCACACGCTAAGCATATTTTGCTATCAAGGCAGGAAGATTCCTCCTTCATAAATATTTAACCAGATTTGGAGACTTAAAAGAAATAAAAACTCAACACAAAAACACGCACTCAAATAAATAAAAGTAGATAATTTTTTTACCGTGCAAGAGATACAAAAGAAGGGATTTAACCGAAAGCCTCAGCGCTGATTGAGAACAGGATTTTCGGAGAGAAGAGCGAATACAACGTCGTGATAACTTCGGTCAACAACCCATGGCATCATTGTGGTGTCCCGAGCGACCGAGTGCGTGATTAATAAGTATATAGATGGTGGTCTACGAAAGACAGGTGAATGGACGCAAAAAAGGATGCGCGAATTACCAGAAGAATAACCAGATAAAACAGAAGGCAAAAAGATGTATATCAGTAAGAAGAAAAATGCAGACTGACAACAGTTTGCCAAAAAAAGACCCCAGATTTGGTGGGGCAAAGTTTTATGGAGTGATTAAGGTAATAAAGGGTCTATCCTATTCATCAGCCGGCGTAACTTTAGTCTGGAGGCAAGCTGGGCATAATATAATGGTGTCCACGCTCGAGAGTGCCAGTCAAGAGGCTCCATTCTGGAGTTGTATTTATTTCGTCAGTTAGAACCGATAGAGAAAATCGCGGACCGGTGTCTATACAGGGATGTATTAAATAAGCAATTTTACCATTAGCGTGGAAACAATATCTTCAGGCAGGACAATGAGCGCAAGCACACCAAAAACTGAATGTGCAGGCCATTAATGCAAATCCCCAGGCCTAGATCCAACTGAATGACTGGCGAAAGACCTGAAGTAAAGACTGAGCAAGAGAAGCTATATCAATGAGTTAATTATAAACTAGCATCATGTGGACCTCTGATGAATATTATTGTATTTTCCGCTACCAAGCCAGAAAGTTTGAAAGATGATATCAAGCAGGCTGGTAGACTTTAGCAGAATTTTATTTCACTACATAAATATTAATATTCTAAAAGTTTAAACATCTGACTGAATATATAATCAACATATGACAGTTGAGCTATCTCGATCCTTTATACTCTACGGCTGTAGATGACGTTTTTGTACATATATATATATTTAGGAGGAACTTATTCAGAAATTTTAAAAATTTACAGGCATGTTACTAAATGGGGGGAAAGCTGCTGTTCTGAACCCCTTCCCGCTTAATTTTTTCTAAAAATTTCCATACTTTCAAGAAAAGACTGACCTTTTTTATAAATCTTCCTTGTATTTAAGGTTTGCATCTTTTACAAGTATGTTTGCCTGTATAGGTTTGTTTGCCTTGGGAACTGCTGGATCTCGGTTTCGGTCCAATTAGCTTTCTCATCACCACGCCAGTTTTAATCGGACAAACCTGGCGCCACCCTGACTCAATATTTAAAGAGATTTCGGTATTGGCTCAAGACGGTTTGTCCAAGGGGCGTTGGAAAACACGTAGCTTTGACACCATTAGTCGCTTTCCGGTGACATAAAACAGCGTGACCAGAATTTTACTGAAAAAATTGAGAAATTTTTGCGATCGAAAATACCGGTTCTGTATCTAAAGCCATCTGCTAAGCTCCTTCATATCCCATACCCCGTGTGTTAATGCATTGATCCCACCTAATCTGTCAGCCATGGCAAGTGGCTGGAAGACTTGGCCGGGTAAGTGAAATACTACTTACAGTGGGCTTTAGTCTCCTTCCGGCTTCCGCAGTCTACGTCCTGGTAGGGCTCGCACCTGAGGGTCAGCTCGGAGAACAGTTTTGGATATGGGCACTCTCGCAGGTACTGCCGAAAGAAGCGGGGCACCACAGAGTAGGCGAAGGTGTAGTCGTAATACAAGGAGCAAACTCTAGGGTGTGGGTAACGTCTGGAGGGGTTCCGTCGGTGCAGCAGAAAGGCGCTGGTAAATTCTGCGAATAGAACACGTGCAAGTTAAAAACCAAAGTTACAAATGAATTAAAACAATCAAGGGATTCTAACTTAACCCTTTAAAAGCCAGCGATATCTGATTTGGATTAGATCACGGGTTCTTGAATGAATCCGCTGAGCAGAATTGCTTCTGACACCTGCCCAAACGTACCAGTGCTATATTTATATTATTATTATTATTATTATTATTATTATATTATTATTATTATTATTATTATTATTTTATTATTATTATGACCTACTGGTTTGATTTTACATCGGTCTGCTCTCACCATCCTCAACTAGAATTTTGATTGTGTATCGATGGTACCAGCTAACTGTTGAACTTGACGTAGCTCGGTGGAGAAAATTCTAGAAGGCGCACGCATCTTAGTATCGGTGCCATTAATTTTATAACATCAAAGACCCTTGAAGACTTACATGACCATTTAGATTTGCTTCAGAAGAAAATGATTCATCGACCTTCTTTTTTTTACTTTTATTAAGATGAAAAATATTCAAAACTACAAAAACAAAGCGCGAGTAAATTTGAGAAAAGGTTCTAATTGATTATCCGTGATTCTTCTTCGTTTGCCAAACATCCTTTTCTCGTTAGAGCGTTAATTTTAATTCTGTACCGGAGAATAAATCCCCACAATTTTAGCACTTTCTAAACCTGTCCGACTCCGCGAGATACCTTGGATGCGCGGGTGAGAAAAAGAGAGAGGCCAGCAGGTAAGCTCAGGGATGGAGGCCCGTAAGGTAAACAGACCGTAACCGACGACAGGGATACACTGGCTCTGAAACAGTGCGAAATTGTGCCCTAAGGTATACTTTAAAGCTAACTAGCATCTCAACACGCCCTTTTTGGAAATGGCTCGCGCGCAATTTGGTAAGGGTTGGGGGAGGAAGTGGAAAGCTACATTAGGGTCCAGTATACACCTATTAACTAGGCGAGTGAAAATAGGCTTCAGAAAATTTTAGGGAAAATAGTTTGTTTTTTATTTAAAAAAACGGATTAATACGGTGCAAATCAACGATGAATTCTTCGAGTTAAAGAATAACATCTATCGTTAGTTAGTTGACATAAGACTTTACGAAGGTAATGTTTCCGATCGACCGCTTCTGGCTGCTGGCTGCGTTCTCGGAAACCATTTCTCCATCGGGACTCGCACTTATCGTCCAAATATGCGTTCTGTTCGTATTTTCTGAAGTCGTTAACCCTTATTAGACCGCCCTTAATTTTCGTTGGTTTATTTCTAGTAAAGTTTCGCATTTGCTTTTTTCGATCGTTTTACTTTATCGCCAAAGTGATTTTACAGATCAGGGGGGGATCGATCTCGATCAGAGCCCAATCGCAAGTTTCTTAGCATTGCGTTGTAGAAAGGCTTTTCTCTTCTTTTTTTTTTCAATTATCGCACATCTATTTTAAATAAGTGAATGAGATGGTGAAAATAGCAAAATTTAAAATACGATACCATTCATAAATTCCCGGGGGGGGGGGAATTAGCGCAGCAGAATTTTAAAAGGAAAGAATGCAGATGGGATCAGTCCTAAGGTGGACGAGCTTCTGAAATCCTTCCGGGCCTGCACTGACGTCAATCTTACTATTCGAAAAAAGGCCGACAATATCAATCGATTCCTGCAAAATCGCGCCATTGTATCAACTGGAGCAGTTATTAAATAGATGAGGAGACAAGTGACGAAATTTTGAAATGAGTATTATCTTATAAGCTCTTAGTCTGTCCCAGTTTACTCGAAACTGTTCACCTATATCAGGACAATGATATAGGCAGGTGTGTCCTTTTACTCACTGGAAAACCAATTTTTGAAAAGTGATAAATATATATGTGTATGTGTGTGTTTGTGTGTGTTAGTGTGTGTTTGTGTGTGTTAGTGTGTGTAGTGTGTGTTTGTGTGTGTTTCTGTGTGTTAGTGTATGTTAGTGTGTGTTAGTGTATGTTAGTGTGTGTTAGTGTGTGTTTGTGTGTGTGTGTGTGTTTAGTGTGTGTTTTAGAATGTGTTAGTGGTGTGTTTGTGTGTGTGTTAGTGTGTGTTTGTGTGGTGTGTTAGTGTGTGTTTGTGTGTGTGTTTAGTGTGTGTTAGAGTGTGTTAGTGTGTGTTAGTGTTGTTTGTGTGTGTGTTAGTGTGTGTTGTGTGTGTGTGTGTTAGTGCGTGTTAGAGTGTGTTAGAGTGTGTTTGTGCGCGCAGGTTTTTTAAATTATATTTTCATAGAAAATAATGAAAACTGCCTTCGAGTCTCTAAACTGATAATAAGGCATTGTAAACATGAAGGAGTCCAGGGTTTAGGTAGATAAATGTTTATACAATTAAGCTGTTTCATTTTTATTCACAAAATCTGTATTTATTTCTTCTAAAATAAGAAAAAAGTTAAATATGAACGAGCATCTGCGTGTTTTCCGGATGTCGCGTCAAAGGCGCGGTTCCGTGGCCCCTATAGAGGAGTTTTCCGTCGATGAATCTTAAATGGTTTTTATTTTACTGACACATCGCGGTGTCTTCCAAAGCTTCGAAACCACGTCCGAGAAAGGTTGAAGAGAACGGCCAGCCGGAGGTGGGAAAAGAGAAACCAGTGCGAGAGGGATTCTGCAGGAACTTTGCATGGTCTGTAGCTTCTGCTATTTATATAATAATCCATCAGTTCGCACCGTAGCCATTGTCTGAGGTAGTGTGGAAAACGGGAATCGTCCGTTCTGTCCGCGCGCGATTTCCTCTTTTCACGATATACTTAAAAAATAAACTATTGTGTGTGAGGATTTTCAATACATGTTCAACTTCTGGAAGGTTTCTCGGTCGTCGTAGAGTAAGGGTTAGTGATGTCAGGACGACACGTGGTTATCAAGGTCATCAACCGTTTTGTATCGACCATCGGTGTTCAGAGGGTTATTTTAAAAGCTTAAAGCAATAATACTAATTTTCTTTGTTTACAATTCCTTTAGAGGAAATGCCGGTACTTACCGTTCCTCGTCCTTCTAAGGTTCCGATCGCATTCCTCCGGGGATCGATCCCTGTCCACACATTCACGGTAGACTTCGGAATAAATCTTTCTTAGAGAGCAACGTCTAAGGACAGGCTTGGCTCCGGTGCACACATAGTACTGCCTGCAGCTGTCGGGGTCGGCCACCACATCCTGGTTGCCGGCACAAACGTCCTCCTGCCCACTGGCCAGACAGACCAGGCCGGCCGCCAGGAGGGAGGCGAGGAGAACTTGATCCATAATCCCGTACTCTTGTCCGCTCCTTTCCTTCACCAGATGATGACTCGCTGCCGGTCGCACCTTTCCTTATGTAGGCGGCGTAATGAGTTTTTAGAAAACCGGTTTGGCACCATTTTCGAAATATTAACCCTTCAGCTCCGCACAGCCGTGACCCCGTTTTCAAAAGACGGCGGTGTTCACCACAAGGATGAGAAGACCCCGGGACCTCGAGTAAATATGGGGAGGTGTTGTAGAGGAAGAATTAAACAAACGGGGCATGCAAGCAGAAACAAACACTAAGTAAGCATTAACAGCCGGGGGGACGCCATTTTTTCATTAGGAACGGATGGCGTAAGTTCGCTCCGTGACCGGTAGGAGGCCAGAGAACATTGCGCGGTGAAGGTATTATCAGTTCGCACGGGTTTATGGTCGGGCATCAGAGAGGCAACTCGAACGAAGAATCCTGAAGGGCAATCACATTTATCCTGTTATCTAACCGCTCGGCAATAACATCATAGTCACTGATGAATAATGACTAAGGCCCGGCCACGGGAGAAACTATCAACTTTCTAACCATCTCGCTATTGATGGAGAAAAAAAACAGTTTCAACTACTAATTTTTAGCTAAGGATAATTAGAAATCGCTGCTGTTTGATTTGGGAGGGCGGGGAGAGATGACTTTTATCTTAGTAGATAACGATTCTCTTTAATCACACTGCATTGTGTCGTCGCTATGTACATGGTGCTCATGATGACGTCACAGAGGGTTCACGGTCGGAGTTTAAGAGACATCTTTGGAGCAAAGAGCGGATCGGTTGTTGAATTGAAAACACACGAAGAAGGAATCATCTGCGAAAGTAACCATCGACAGCAGCTGCTGCAGAAATCAAAGCGTACAGAGAGGTTGTTTTTTTTCTTTCTTTAAAAAATTAAAGTAAAAAAACTTTATCACCTGAAAGTGAACTTTAAAAACAAAATAACCCCACTTGGGCACCTGGATAAATGAAGAACTGTCTGACTTCGATTTCGGTAAAAGCTGCTCAATTCCCAAAGAACACGGTGAAAGCTAAGCCACGGTTATATACCTCCTCCGAAACAGTGTTCGCGCGACGCGTTTTCCCCGACAGTCTCCCATTTCTATTTTGAAATACAAGAAACAAAATGGCGCGTACAGAGATCCCTTGTTTATATTCTGGAACAAAAGTCTTTTTTCGTCCATGGCGCAAACCTTAAAGGTTTCTGCAGGCAGATGCTCTGGCGTCGGTGAGCGACTAGAAAGAAATTCTCTCGCACACAACTGCTGTCAAATGCAAGAAGCCGGAAAGAACCACTCATCTCTTTCTTGGTAAGAGAAGGCATCCACATTACTGGTCAGCGAACTGGTGATGCATGCAGTGGAAGTTTTCTTCGATTGTTACAGTTGCTACAGCCCAGTTTTACGGCAACACATCACAAAAGGCCGAGAAACGCAGCTCGCAGCATCATTTGAGAAGAATGTCAAACGATTATGTCATTATGGCCGAAGCTACACCCGATTCAGCTGGACGAACTTCCTTCATGCTGGGAGATCGTTCATGCCAAATCGAAGATGAATATGCTATCAGAATCGTTTTAAGAAGTTTCTAGGTTGTAATAAGTCAACTGGATTTCAAATTTTCTTTTATGATTTTGCATACTTTGAAAGACAACAGCATTCCATTTGGAAGCCGTCAATATGGCAGAGTTAGTACGAATGGTGCCCAGACGCCTGCTATTCCCTGTATTGAGGTCACTTGATGGACTTTTGTGGAGCAGATTCAGCAGTTGGCTTTCCCCGAGGTTGCTACGTTGTTCGGCGAGGTACAGCCGAATCTGCGGCGCCTCATTAGATGTTCTCGCTGGTACACGACAGTGGCCAGTGTACGCCCCCTAGCAGCCATTTAGCAGACGTCAAACAGTCTTGGTGGACCTTCTCAGTATCACCCTGACAAGTCAAGAGCGGATTTAAGAAGTCCGCCGTCTAAGTTACCAATTTTGAAGTGCATTGTCTTAGCCCACTACATTTCCTCAAGTTTGCGTACTTCAAATTGGAAGAAAGCGGAACTTAGAATTTCTTGAACCTGGCCAGTCACAGTTGCATCACCTGACGGTTTATCTGCCTTTAAAAGTCAGGTGTGAGGTATCTCAATCTGAACGTGAGCTGTCGGTTTAATTTATTTGCGTCTCTAAAAATCCTGCAATTTTTAGGCCTTGATATATTGTAATTTCTGTTTGATACAAGTTTCAAGGGGTTAATATCTTTAACCCTTTCTATGGACAACATACTTTTACTTTAATATGGTTTGGCGTTTCCTCCAGCTCGTTTTCACCAGTCATCCCTGTGAGATTCCCTCCTACGTCTGGAGATGATTTAGGAGTGGGCGATATGCGATGCAGGCCTGTTGTGTAGCTGGACACGTGGAACTCAGGTACGGGTCGTTTGTGTGATCGGCTTCACATAGTGATTACCCGGGCTGGGGGTTGGCGATTATGAAGGGAAAGAATCCAAATAACTTAAAAGGGATAACTTTCCTTATGATTATTATAATGATCGTTTGGATAGTGGGGTACACTGCATTCTACAGAAAGGTTGATGATGTGTCGGGGCTACCACATCAGGCGTACGTTCTGGAGTACAGGCTAGTGGACAGGGGCCATGTGAAAGAGCGACCTGCGTGAGCCATGTCTTGTTTCCGTCGATTATGGAAAAACGCCACTATCGAAAGGGGCGGAGAGGGGCCGGACCCGGATATACCGGGTGCCGGTGCTTAGAAACAGCGCAGCCATATTGCCGGTCTGGTTCCGTCAATGCGGAAGAGCAGAAGATAATTTCTCTCACCTTGCAGGTATTTGCTCGGACCACGACGTAACCGTGTTTATCTACGCGGCCACGCTGCTCGGGTCGTAGCGCCATCACCGCTGCATCCCCTTGGACGACGACGTTGACATTTTTGGCAAACTTTTCGGATAAGAACAGATTCCACGACCTCCTCAGCTCTGGAAGTTCTACCGCAAGGGACTAAACTGCGTCTGGTTCGGACCCTACAGCTGGCCAATATTGACATTTTCGCCCTCGACCATTACGCGCACAAGACCAAGGGCGTGATGCCACCAGCCTGGATGCAGAAAGTAGATTGCGCCAATTACCCGTTCGTGTTCCGCGCGGACGTCGAACCAACGACGGAACAGCTCCGCATCGGAAACAGCACCCTACACACGTATCACGTGCAGTCTCCCTGCATCTCGTAACTGGACCGGGCCACCTCTTGTCGCTGCGGATGTTTCTGCTACCAGAAGGCATAAGAACGCTTAGCTCAGAATCCACTAGACGGTTTATTACATTATCCGACACTTGTATGATGTATCTCGCGTGTGTTGGTTTCTTTGTTTGCAGCATTTTCAGATATTTCAGGCCGAGAGTCGTCAGTTCTTTAAGCCTGTAAAAATCACCTGCACAGGCAGTTCTGCCAGAATGTAGAACCCTCCGCTACGTCTGCTGGACCACAAAGTGAAATCCGTCACACTATTCGCGTATGGCGGTAAATCTTCGTCTTTTGTTGGGGGTGTTCGCGGAAATTTCTGTATAGAGTGATGGAATATTTATCAGAATCTTGACCTGCCATTGTTACGATAAACACACGTGTAGATTTAAAAAAAAACAAACAATGGAGTAATGATTTTGAATTAACATTGCTTTTGTTTTAAGTAAAGAAAAATTAAAGCCCCCATCTCTCTCTCTCTCTCTCTCTCTCTCTCTCTCTCTTCTCTCTCCCATCTCTCTCTCTCCATCTCTCTCTCTCCCATCTCCATCTCTCTCTCTTCATCTCTCTCTCTCTCTCTTCATCTCTCTCTCTCCATCTCTCTCTCTCTCTCTCTCCCCCTCCCCCCATCTCTCTCTCCCCCATCTCTCTCTCTCTCCATCTCTCTCCATCTCTCTCTCTCTCTCTCTCTCTGTTCTACACGTTTTAGTTGAAATATATCACTATGTTATAAATATAATAAATTAAATAACATCATCTTATAAATTTGAATGTTGTGAAGAAATCATTCCACGTCACATTTTATCAGTGCATAAATATGTTTAATTCGAAGTTTGTGACGAAAGTAGTAAAGGAAAGGACATTTAGCTGTAATAATAATAATAATAATAATAATGTATATGCAGTGCCATTAACTAAGTGTATTTGACCAAAATTTGCATATCGCAGTTGTCGTCTAGGAGGAAGGGCAGACAACAGCAGAAAACGGCGATAATGGCTGACTTACCCGAGGACATGTTATCGGTCATTCAGAGTCAGCGACAGATCGATCGCCAAACACCTGGACACTTCCTGTGGGGGAGTTGACCAAAGCGAATGTCACTGCGGCTAGAAAGCGGCCTGGAGACCCTTCAATAGAGAAACTATGACAAGCACGAGCCGCCATTACTCGCGACGTCTGCAGTCACCGTCCAGTTTATCTTGCTGACGCCATCTCTGCCAACGCGGTTCCGAAGGGCATGTAGCACGTAGAAATTCCTTCTGTTTAATGGGAATAAATCACTTCCGAAGGCCCGGCCAAAGGATGTCTGGGAAGACCCTCGAGTATTAGCTACGCGCACTCTTTCCCGATAGGATCTGGTTTCAGCGATCTGTGTTCGAGCTCTCAGATGGTTTGGAGTGATCTCAGGATGGGCGTTCAATCCAAACGTCTTTAGCTCACGGCCAAGTGTGAAGGCGGCAGCCAATCTGTCCTGGTGTTCGTGGGATCTCTCATATTCTTCAGGAAAATTATGGCAACCATCTTCTTCCCTGGGCATCCAAAACTCTGACATGAACCCAATTGATCATTTATGGAAGAATCTGAATTTTTAGCTGAAAACGACCCGTACACATCCAGACAATATGACGGAATCAATGGCTGCTCTCACACTGATATGGAAGAACTTGTACCAGATTGTGATGCAAAATCTTATTGATGAGTAAACAAGATGGATAAGGGTTTTAGTGCTGCAAAGAGTTGCTCGACCAAAGAATCCGACTCTATTGCTTGTCTTTATTTCCTGTTTTCTGCAGCATACGGAGATGACAACAAATATTCAGATGATAATGGCGAGGCAGTATATATGTACTGTATTATATATTGAAGTAACTGGCCGAAGAATTATCTCAGTTTTTTTTTTTTTAATTGATTATAATAATCTCCTTCCCAGCAGATGTCATCTTTCCTCCCCTTTAAACACCTTTCGAGCAGAGAGCCAAACTCTGCGTGAACATTTTGTGGTCCTTTCGAAAACGAAACTATGCAGTGGCTGTTGGAGTGATGGCAAGGACCCTATATCCCCGACTTTTGTCCAGTGTTCCCTGTTTAAAAAACGGCCAGCTGCTCTTCAGCTACAGATACCGCGAGTCTGGCCTGACGACGTCACGGTTGGCCGCGGGTTTATTGGTCGGATATCCGACGACGCTCTGAAGGTCTACTTCGGATCGCTAGCAAACGAAAGGGGAAAGAAGTTGCCCCTTTTCACCTTGAAGACGTTCGTAAACACCTGCGCTGACCACGGCCTCGTCCTGGGGTCGTACCGCCTCCACGGCTCCATCCCTTGGGAGGATGGCTTCAATGTCTACATGAACGCATCTCCGATTTTGCGCATTCCCAGCAGTGTTCCGGGATTCTCGCTTTACTCGCCGACGGAGTCACAGAGGAAATTCACGTGGAACACCTGCCAACGCTGCAGGGCTACCCATACCAGTGGCCCCACATCGATATCTTCTTCTTTGCCGAGAACCGGTCGCATGTTTGGGAAATGACCCCGGACGAGAGATCCTCTGTCTTTCCACTGGCACAAGATCGAGTCGCTTTCGCTCCGCCAGCGGAGAACGGCCTACCACCTGTACCCTTTCATCTTCCGGTCACAGCGGCTCCTCTCACGCGCTTGAGGTGTTGGAGATCGGATGGAACTCCCTGCAGACCCATCGTGTACCGACCGCGCCCTTATTAAAGCCAGCTTTGCCTGTTGACTTAACTTTCGTTCGTCAAACATTCACTTCTGTTTTCATAAACCTTTAAATCTGCGCCAACTCATTCCCTTTATTAGGCGGTTACAACAGCCCCTCCCTCAGAGATCATCTTATGGGAATGTATGAACTACCTCTAGCGTTCGAGGCAGTACTTTAAAGTTGTTTAAAAGGGTTAACTTAATTTAATTTCTTTCAAACCAGGTATCTTAAAACAACAAAAATGTTCATAGGTAGGTTATGTTCCATCAGTCTCTTTACATCCAAGATAGTTTTTCGTCACATTAACTGTATACTTTGGGTCATTGTCATGGTGGAAGATGAATCCTTGCCCAACGAGATGTCTTCCTGAAGGAATGTGATGATGTATGAGAACCTTCCTCTACCTGTCGGCAGTCAGTTTACCTTCGATTTTATGTAAATCTCCAACACCCATGACTGATATGCAGCCCCTCATTTGTATTGATCTATCCCCATATTTCACAGTAGCTGTTGTACACTGACTGTTATACCGCTCTCCGGTTCGCCTTCAAAAATACTGCTGATGATTATCGCCAATCAGTTCAAACTTGGACTCAGCTGTAAAGAGCATCTTCTAGATTTCTTCATCCCACCCGCTTCATTTCTGTTTCCCATTTCAGCCCTGCCGTTTAGTTTCCTATCTGCAGTAGAGATTTTTTAACATCTACACGCCCATTGAGACCGCTTCGCGCTATTGTGCATCTTGCTGTTCTTGAAGAAACCTGTACTTGCAGTTGGGTCATTCGCCAGATATCTGCCGGCTCATCATCTGCCACGTAGAGAACATACACTGAGGTGTTAGCATCACTTTTGGAAAGATTGGGCTTCACTCTCTCGAACCAGCTTCACGTACCATCCTCAGAGTCTTGCTCACACCTCCTTCTGAAACATGAAGTCGAGCCGTAATCTGCTCTTGGAGTAGCATTAGACTTTGATTTCTATACCCTTATTATGCGATATTTCCTTCCCAGGATCCAGTAGTATTCACAGCACCACAGTGATGTCACGGCCTATACTTGTGTGGCTCTCCTGCAGGTGTGGTGGCACTTTCTGACTGCTGGCATGACAACTAATCACGTGACCGTGAGCATTTCATTTTTCCACACGAGATGCGATTATATCGCGTATTACTTGTATTTTATACCCAGTTTTCTTCTATTTCCTTAATTTTTTTCTATTACTTATGTTAGTTAACAAGTATGTACACTAGGGCGCTTTTAAAAAATGAACTTTGGAATTCTAATTTCCAAAACTCACCATTTTTTTACATTTATCGAGAAAGTAAATTATGCAAATTTTTGTTAAGATTAAATATTATTTTGAGGTTGCTCAAGCGTTTTAATTTTTTTTTATATTTTAGGTACATTTTTGCTTATTTAAACTTATTAAAATATTTTATTTGAACTCTAACTCATTCTATTTTTGTTTTTATATATTAATATTCTAATTTTATTTTAAAATGGCCACTGCAACTCGATCTAAAAAACAGAAATATGGCTCTTCGGATCACCCTTCCTAGTAACAAGTTGAGAAATTCTAAAACTATTGTTTTATCTTCACTGTGAAGAAAAATAAAAATTTGACGAAAGGCATCAAAATAACAACAATCGGAGTGATGGAGATATGGCAAAACGAAGCGAAGTACGAAGCGGATGTTTGTAAGCATATCCGTCTTCTTCATAAAGAATGACAAAGTCTCAAAAGAAATACATCTAAAACGAATGAAACGAATTTTAAAAAAATCAAGAAACGTTTTAAAAAAGTCTAAACGAACTCTTTGATATAGCACATAGGGATGCACTTTCTCTCATCAAAATTCCTGAGGATAGAGAGTTCTTAATTGCTCAACGCGAACCGTGATCCAAGCCAGAGGGGGGAGATTGGACCTTTGGACAAAAAAGCAGCTCAAATGGCATTCAGGAAACAATGGAGAGAAGCAGAGAATAATAGACGTGAAAAGAAAAGAAAGAATCGGCATGAAGATATAGCACTGTAAATTTAGACTCCTCAACATCATCCTCAAGTGAAAGTTAACTATTAAATTCTAACATTCAACAAGAGTCAACAACACGTCCAAGAAAGAAAATAAGAGGTAGTGCTGCAATAAGTATGGATGTTGCAGCAACTCTGGACCATACACAGATAAGTGACAGGAAAACAACCCACATTCTCATTCCTTTTGCTCTTCAAATGAAAAGGAATGCTACTGAGTTGTCTCTCAATCCAACTGCCATCCGGGAAAGACGGCTTCGATACAGGCAAGAACGTGCTGCAGAGTTCAAAGTCTCTTTTAACTCAGTTTCATTGAGATGGGCAATGGATGCAGGATTTAACTGGAAAGGAAAAAAATTGATCGCTTACCTACTATTATGTCTGGAAATAAGGTAACAAACTGCTTACCATTCCAAAGCTTCCAAATTCTGAAGCAGCTGGGTGATCCCAAATCATCATTGAAACATTGGATGACTCGGGTATGCGAGAAAAAAATCAAGGCCTTGTGCTTTGAGACAACAAATGTCAACACGGGAATTCGGGAAGGGGTTTGCCTTCTAATTGAACAAGCCATTGGACGTAATCTAGTTTATTTTGCTTGTTGTCATCACATATTAGAACTTTTGCTTGAAGCAGCATTCTCGGAAATTGTTGTACAGGATCAATCTAAGAGTCCCTGCATTACCATATTTGAAACGTTCCGAAAATTTTGGCCAATTTTAAATGTTCGAGACTATACAACAGGACCTGGAGACCCTGATACAGCAGTTCTTCTCCAATCATGGTCCGATGAAATAATGAATCACGAACAACACCTCCTTCATGAGAAACATCCCCGAGATGACTACAAAGAATTATTAGAACTTGTGGTTATTTTCCTCGGAGAAATTCCCTATGGAAGAAATTATGAGCGGTTCATGGTTCCAGGAGCACTACATCGAGCACGATGGATGGCTCGCGCGATATATTCTTTAAAGATCTCGATGTTTCTAAGCAATTTTTTTTACATGCGCTTTGGCAAACATCAGCTACATCTGTACGTTTATCACAGAGTGAACCTAACTGGGAAGGACCTGTTCGTGGAAAAGCATTATATTCGCCAATTGTACTATGCTCGCAATTCAATATCCGCTCCAAAATAGGATCGCTTACTCCTCCAAAGTTTGGGGAAATGTGAGATACCTGCTGTCCATACTGCCGGATTTAAGAGTTTTAGCCGTCATCTTTGGTATCTTTCAGAGGTTAGGATTGCATTGGCTCTATTCGATGCATCAGTGTCTATCGCTGAAAAGCAAACCATGGTTAGAAATATAAAAATGTTGAGAGCTCGACAGATCTTGCTGGGCGGGTCTGGGTTCCAGAACCATCGGAGCAATCCCTTGTTCCTCCCAAATTTTAAACTTTTTCCGAACTTTGGAAATTTCTTCTTTTTGGACCTTGGTCCAGCTATCTGGGAGCAAGATGAATCGTTCTCCAAAGCAAAAGAGCTAATTTCATCTCTCAGTGTAACAAATGATCATGCCGAAAGAGGGGTATCACTTATCCAATCCTTCATCAATAACCCCAGAACAAAGAATGAGCAGCAGTAGTTGAAGACCACTGGAAGGCATTTCCAAAAGTCACAAAAGGTGCATTGCTGATGTAATCTGTGCTATACCGCTCTGTAATGATACTAGACACATTATTAAAAATTTTAAGTGTGATATAAATATTTTTTTCTATTCGTGTAATTTTGTATTATTTCAACCTAGTGTGAAATTTTGAAGGCATTGAGCAACCTCTAAAAACTTAATTAATTTTTCTGAAATTTTGCAATTGTTATTTTTTCTAGATGTTGAAGATAAAGTGGTGCTTGAATTCCTCTAGCATTGTTTCTGTAACAGAGTAGATATAACTGGTGGTGGGATTCAGCCGGTTCGCACAAACTGGTGCGAACCTGTTCTTGGAATTTCATGAGTTCCGCAAACCGGTTGTTAGCCCTAACTTATTTTATCATCAAAATATAAGGCATGAATCCAATTATTCTTGCTACGGGCCATTTCTAATGAGTTTATCATCTGCTAATTATATTTAGCATTGGTTTGCTACAGAAAATCTGTTAGTATATCCGATATCTTTGAGCACATTGGACTTTTAAAGCCCTTAGAGCTAAAACAGTTGACTTAGTGTTTTAAAAAAACATACAGCATTTTTTTAATTTTCAAAAGTATGAAGTTTTATTATTTTAAAAGTTACAGTATTTTTTATGCTGAGCAATGGAGAAAATTAGTTTTGAGCTTGTAATTTGCCATTGTATCTGCTGGTTCAACATTGCAGATTGAGCAGTTCTTGCATGATAAACTGTAAGAAATTATTAATTCTTATAATTTCAAGACTTCAAATGTTAAAAAGTATTGTGTTATATAATTATGAAATAATTACGTGAACTGGTGAACACTACCAGTTACAGTTACAAATGTTTTCATTACCTGCATTATAGTACTAGGCCATTAATAATAATTTTTTAGATATTCATTTTTGCACAGTTAATTTGTAATTCCTACTCCGATTACAAGAGGTATCTAAAATAATATTTGTTAGATATGGTTGTAGATGTTTTTATGCTACTACCTTCTGATTATGAAAATTATTCTCCTAATTACCATTGAAGAAAAACACTGTATTTTACATGCGCAGTGAAAATATTGTAGCAATCCTAGTACCTAGTGAAGCAATTTTTTTACATTTCAGACTTTAAAATGAAGCGGCAAAAAAATATACTAGAGTTCATACAAAAAATCCCAAGAACTGAAAGTTCTAAGGAAGAGGCCACTGAAGACGTAACAGTAACACAGCCATCTTTAATGAATGGTACTGATGAATATAAGCTTACACATGCACGCATGTGCACATATTATGATGGTTAAGTTAATATTCTTGAGAAATTGTTATCAGACCTGTAGCTTTACCGGATCTAACTGACACCAACTTGTTTGTGACGACTAGTGTACCAACTTTCTCTGAACCCACTGGATTGGCAACGGGAATTTTGGACCTGTCTTCTAAGTCAACACCATTATAAAGCTAATTATTTAAAAATTGATTTTTTCCTATCATGGAGCATTAATACTGTATTTAGAATTTTAACTAGTGAAATTCTTATCAAATCTTTTTCTGTTTAATTCATCAGGCTAGAGTTTGCCTATCAGGTATGGACTATTTACGATGGTAATTTTGAACCTTTTTTAAAGACAACTGCCATGGCATAACTCAGCCATTTAACAAACAGTCATCATTTTACATCTTACAAAAACTTGACAGTAGCAGCAAAACTCAATGTCGAACTTTAAGGAAATGCATGTTGATTTAAGGTCACATGACAATGCTAATTCATATATTTAAAAAATATTAGGAAAGTTTGCATTTGAGAAAGATGCTGGAATTAATGGAAAATGGTCATTTGTTGAAAAAGCATCTCTATAATAATATAAATGCATAGGGATTGCATCTTCAGTTTAAGAAGAATAACAAGCCTTGAATATATTTGTAAATTTATGAATAAGTGTTTCCCCAATTTCACCATGACACTTGTAGTGTGAGGGTTAAAGATCAATGTTTACACAAATATTGTTTTTTAAACTCTGATCAATCTCTAATCTTGTAAACCAAGTAAAGCCTCTGCCAAATTATAGAATTCATTTCACCACAACAGCTCAAGATTAGCAAGCTCCTTGTTCACCACCACTAGACAATAAAATTAGCGAGAAATCTTTATTAAAACATGCAAATTATACAATAAATAACTTTTTTTAAAAAATAAAATAACATAACTGTGGACAATATTTGAACTATAACAAGGTGATGTGAAAATATATGTAGTGTGATTGGACAGGTGAAGTCGGGAAACACAGCAGATCTTCAGTCAGCAGTAAATTGGGTGACTTGGAACCAGTGTCAGAAATTAGATGGGCATTATTTAGGTTGTCAGCACCCAGACTGTAAATATCGTTACTCTCAGATGTGGTAGCACTACACATCTCAAAACTGACACTTGTACTGATTCTTATACAAACCTGTTTTGCTATTACAACAAAAAGCTTGTTAACTGAAGAACTACAAGACAGTTAAATTTTACTTTAGTGACCTAGTGATTTTGATTGTTTATTTTTATTTGAACTTACAAAAAAAACCCCCTGAACTGCAGTGTCTGCCAAAATCACAAATCTAAAGTAATGAAAACAAACATTGCTGTGACATACGTGTATAAATTAGTTGTGATTCTTGGAGTTCTTACACTAAGAATATTTTTGAATATAAATATAAAGTTGGCGGTGATAATTTATACTTCTAACACTCTCAAATGAAAGTAAGGAGAAGGTAATCTGTTGAAAAGTCAAGCCTTCAAGGATGGACGGAATCATGTGGCCTGAGTCATTTCCACCTTATGAGGTACAGCAAGTTGACCAGTCAGCCATCTTTTCCCAACTGCCACTGCCCTTGAAATGTATTCCAGATAAAGTTGCTGTGAAAAAGAGAGAGAAAGCAGGACTTGAGATGCTGAAGAATCTGTACAGTGTGTTGTTTTCTACCCCATCTTACTGTTGTTGTTTTTTTTCAGTGATTGGAAAGCACTACATTCAGCAAGTCACTGACCAATGTCTCAAATTCAGAAATGAGAAAGACCCAAAATTTTGAATTGACCGAATCCATTAGCTGCCATCCACAATTCATAAAATTACTTTCCTATCAGCCTCCACTTATCTATTCATGGCAACTCTCCTTTATTGCTGACATCATTGCTATTTCTGTTAATCTTTACCTGTAAAATGTTTGGGTAGCTGAGATGTCAAACCCATCTGCACTAACACAGCAGGAAATATGTGCAAAACAATTTTCCTAACTACTTTTTTTCCCAAGTGATAGTCACCAGTTACATTTATATTGAAACACAGTCAGTCACAAAATGCCAAAGAAATGCTGTTAGCCAATCCAAACTGTTTTCCATACAGATAGTGCATTTACCAGTACAAGGTCAGTTGTCATCAAATCATCATTAGTTTTGCTCGTAAGTTCAGAGAGAGAAAAGAATTTTATCAAAATTTATTACCAAAACAAAAATTTACCTTTCCAGTTTTCCATGATGAATGAGGTTGGATCGCTTAAGACAGATGTATTCCATGGCACAGATTTGGCTCTTATGAAGCCAGCTTTGGTCCTTGTGTTGGCAAGCAGGTGTGGGTTTGCAGACATCCACGTCAGTCCATTATCATTGCTGATCACATGCGACTTTTTGTCTTTTGCAATGCCAAAAAGTCGAGTCTTATCCTGATCGTAGCCAACCACATTAGCCACTCTCTTGTCAAGCACTGCAAACATGAAAGATGGAATGATACAGGGTAAAAATGTAACAGACTCAACCAATGTGATTCGGCCAAATTTTCTTTTTTTAAATAAAACCTTTTAAGAGTCAAGTTCCAGCCAGTTTGTTGAATGGATATACACAGGTGAGCAATATTTATAAATCATACACCTTTGAACTTCTAATTAAATTCAGGTGATCATGTGTGTGAATTATTTAGAAACCTAGTTAGGATATGTGCCCCAAAGGCCTGAAATTGACTCTACTTTTCACAAGTTTGCTCAAATGACAATTAGATATACAATGTATTTTTGCTTCAGTAGAGTTTTTTAGAAGTTGTATTTCATGTAACTTTTTCAAAGTCTACTTAGTTTTTTTTTGTGTAGAGCATATCCTGACATTTGGCCAGGGCAGCATGTAGAACTAAATGTAGGAATGTGCTCTGAAACTTTACAATTTGAATTTTTTTTGTTTGAATAATTATTTTTCTTCTTTTTATGCCAGAACATTTGGACTTTTCAACCCTGGGTAGGTAGGCATTCATTGTGCAGCACAGTTGACCCTCCTCTAGCAACTTTTGAAGGATATAGTAGTAACTGCAAAGTTTAAAAGATGTTCTTTCTCACTGTAGAGTCAGAGATGCTCATGGAAACAGAGAATCCCATGGAATTACCTGGTTATTGGCAAAAGCAACAAATGTAACAGAATAACTTATGAAATCAAATGGCATGGCATGGACATCAGCAACTGGCTCCCTATAGACAACAGATGGATCAAGGATTTTGTTGGCTTGTTGATCTTGGCACCTTCTAAAAAAATAACATGTTATGTAGAAAGCCAGAATGTCATGCTTCATGCAGTGGAACCAAAATTCGGTAAGATTTTGATCACCTACAGCATCGTATAATATAACATGTAAAGCCTGCCTTTCAGTGTTATGTATCTGATTTAGCAGTAATATTAGTTTTGATAGTGTAACTGAACTATTAATTTTTGAAGACGGGCCCTATAGGCAGAGAAGGACCAAGGTTGATTATAGTTATTCTTTGTGTTGTTAACATGCTAAACATTTTCCTGAGTTTCACAAAATTTCAGGTTGTAAACACCCAACACTTGTAGATAATGGCCAGTCAATCTTTTTACAAATACTCTGTGTTCATAGCTCACCTCTCCATGATTTTCCATCAGCAGATGAAAAGCAGTTAAGCTTGAGTTCACTGCAAAATAAAGAAAAGAAAGAAAAAGTCAAACATACTACCATAAAATCCCTCTTGTTTCTAGATTCCAAATAATATCAACAGAAATAACTACAACTCTTTGAAGGTTCAGTATTTTTATGGTCTGCAGCTCTGTGTGGTGAAGACAAAAAATCTGGAAAATGCAGCTGGAAGATTGGAACATTCTTGTAATAAGAACAGGAATAAAACCAAGAGGAAAGATGACTTGTTTATACTTCACACCCAGAAGTAATTTGGCTGCTGAGAAGTGAGGACTGTCCAGTCATCCCAGCATCACCAAAGTTGAAGACGAACATTCCTGAATCAACTCCTCTTGTCCTCTGCTGGCTTCTCCCAAAATAGACTATGATTTTCCACTGCAATATGTATCATTCATTGTCACCTAGCTAGACATCATTATCTTTTTCCAAAAATATTGAATATCATGATTAGCCTCTATAAACTAGTTTGATTAATAAGTTTACACAAACAATGTCAGTTTTTGTGTCCTTACATCGGCATAGTATAAAATTAAACTATATTCAACACAGAGACAAATGTACTCAGCTAAAAAACATGTCTAGATGACCACAAAATTTAAAATTACTTGAAGATACTGGTTGCATTGTTACAACCAGATGATACTTACTCATTTGGGTTGGCATCACAGACAAAAATTGTTTCTCCTGCTACCAAAAAACCCCTATTGTACCAATCTAAATAGACATTTAAAAAAAAAACAACATTTTAATAGGATACAGGTTAAGGCTATTGAATCCTTTTTTGTTTAGCCTAAATGATATCTAAAACATAAATTTATGAGCTCAATAGCAGCCATACATGCACTTCTTTAAGAAAAGTTACCATTTTATCTAAAAAGCAAAAGATGGCACATGCTAATCATTTCACATACAAGTCAGTTGTAGTTGAGTTTTTTTGCTAATCAATTCAGAAATCAGAAAGATGGCCACGTCTTTAGTATATACAAGCTATGATGCTTACCTATGCCTGCACAACCAATTTCCTTATTTTGAGCCTAACACCTGGATAAGGTGCATTAAGTCAAAAACACTTTAAAATTAGTAGGGAAGTTTCTAATGCTTGTTGACACAAGATGTCTCAGTTCAGGCAACCTCAAGATGGAGTTTTTGTCTAGGAAGATAATGTAAAAGAAGGCTGCCCTTATTAGCTAGCAGATCTGCTGATATCAAGTACTGTACTTACCAGTAGATGTTGGTACTGTCGAGCTGCAGATACCTTAAAGAGAACAGAAATGCCCCTACGGGTAATATACAAGAATTGTTCACAATAATAATAACTCTTTCTCCCAAAGCAATTCATTTTGTATTTATTTAAAATATAATCACTCTTGAAACTTAATAGCAATGGAAGTTTGTGTTTTTACTTCAACTAGGCAAAGATTAATGCCTCGTGGGAGTTAACTCCCTTTGATGAAAACAATAACAGTAATCAGCACACATGATTTGTCAGATTAAGTGGCAGCAGCACAACACTGTATCTGGATGTTTAATAAATATTCTCATCAAGGGTTAAAGTAAAATCTTTAACAAAGTCACACTACTCACTCGCTGAAGTCACATCACTTGATTTCACACAGCCAAAAAATTCCACTGTGATTCCTACTTCAGTAGTAGGGCTCAGCGTACTGTTGAGAATGTAGAGCCGCAGATATCTTGATTCTCGGGGTTTCATAAGCTTAATAGAGTCAGGGTATGGCGGAGTCACGGTCACCTGGAAAGTAAGCAAGTAATATTTTAGGAACTCAAGTTTTTTTCTTCCCTAATAAGTTTAAAGTTTTGTGTTTTTCTTATGTTTAGTTTTGCAGTCTTACGGGTACATACAATATGAGTTTGTGCGTAGCTGCCACCTGGAGAGTGGGAATAATTTAGAAAAGGCCAGATAGCAGCTGGCAGAAAGTTGTCATGGTTTGTCATTCTTCTGGTAATTGTAATTAGAAATTGTGAAAAACATTGGTTGATGCTAAAATGAGATAATATTTAAAAGTAGACAAAGAGCTAAAAGGAGATCTACCACTTCTCCGTTGATCCATCCTTTCCCGTCATTGCTGTATCGCAGCTTCAGAGATGTGACATCTGCAGGTGAGTAACTGGCTTTCCCAGTTTCAGTTTACGGACAAGTGTTTTGTTTCCAAAATAAATCTGCATGTAGCGGTGAGCAGCAAACTTCCCTTCTCGAATAAATGGAGACCAGCCTGCAAAGTTAGAAACACCAAAGATGGTTATAGAAAAATAAAAGGTGAGTGCGTTAATGAGTATCACAGTGAGTAACAGCAGCCAGCATTAAAATAAAAGAAAAATTCTGAAGCTAACAAGATTCATTGCTCCCCGCCACTGATTGGTAACAGTTACATTTCCTTATTTACATCTGGTCCAACCATAAAACAACAGGTACAGCATATTTAATTTGCATATATTCCCTCACTACTGTTATTGCCTAATGTTTGGTAAGGTAGGTGCGATGACTATGCCAACTTACCACTCCCTATATTGAACCTTCCGTTCTGTGGAATTTTGAGAGATTCAGGAGATGCCGTGATCTGACAATCCAGGATTTGCTTGCTCTCCATGCCCAGAGCATTCTCACAAGCTGTATCTAGAAAACAAAGTTAGGTTTGAGAATCTCAGACTCCATCACAAACAACTTTGAGAACTATACTTCTAGAAAAAAAAGAATATTTTAATGTTATTGTATAGAAGCCCTTCAAAAATGGTACTTATGTAGAGTGGTGATAAACAAGTTTGGGTAGGGCTTTTCATTGTCAAGTTTTTAAAGGTTAAGATACAAACCTCCAGAAGAGGGAAGCTGAACAGACACACAGATGTAATCCATGCTTGTAGCAAAGAACGTATTACTTGCATAGATGTTATTAGCTCGATGAATCATGTTGGTCCCGGCTTCAAAGGGGACAGTGACATTTATCAGTGAATGTTTCCAAGTTGCATTGGCAGCAGGATTCCTTCTCAGATTAAAGGAGAATGCAGCAATATCTGTGAAGAACAGCCGGTCAAACTGTAAACAAGAACAAGATTAGCCAAAAAACTTTAATTAACTTAATAAAAACACAAAGGTCTTTATAAACAATTAGCCAATTCATTTTGATTAGAATTTATCTTCTTACTGTTGTAAGCTTTTACCAGATCTACTCTTACTCAACAATGGCACATTGCAAAACTCACCTTCATTTTGAGCACAGTCTTGTTGTAGACCACATTAGATGTAGTCAGATTGCTGCTTATAACACCGGTGTGGTCCAGGTAATATGGAATATAGAACATGACCAACACAGACTGACCTTCAGCCCTTGAGATGTTTTCATGCTTTAGTATCCCATCTACTTTCACCACCCCTGAACTGAAAGGATAAATGAAATTCATACACTCTTCAGTTTTCAGTAACAGGGAAAATACCCATGATTTTAGTTGATCTGCAAGTTTACTTATTATTCAAGGCAACTGACTTGCAGCCACCCTGCTATTTGTGATGACAAAAAACAGCCATCTTCTTCCCAAGCAAAGACTACAGCTGCTGCTCTTAACAGCTCCAATCACCTAAACACTCTTGTCAACCAAAGAACATACACATTTGAAGGATATGCAATGGAGCCTGTTGTATTTGGTTTATTTTCTATTAAAGATTATTCATAACTCCAAGAGTTGTCTGCTAGAAAAACCAGTAATCCTTAATGACTTGGCAGCTATCATCATCTTTGGCAAGTAATGTACATAACCAAAATAAAGACAAATGCTAATCACTAGTTTTACAGAAAATAAAAATATTCCGGTATCATTTAGAAAGGATTCAGTTGTAGACTTGCTTATTTTGCTTCCTCCGTTATCACAGCTAAATAGAGTTCAGTAAAAACTGTACTTAATGACCCCCTTCACAAATCTGTAGAATAGCCTCAAATGAAGACAGTGGCCTTTGCATTTTTTCATCATATATTCCCAGACTCAGTGATTTTAAAGATCTAAAAGACAGTAGTTGAATTACCTGATTGGCATAACTGATGTGTCATTTATATTGGCTGTTAATAACAGGTAGGGTCTCTCATCGTTGTTACGGACCGTCGTCACTCTCTTCTGGATGAGGATAATGTACACACCGATTTTTGCTCCAAAGCTGATCCATTGCCCAGATAGGTGGCTGTTTTTTGAGTTGTCTGTCATCTGCACAATGATTTCTAAGAGGATCTGGTTGTCAGCTTCGGTGAAGTCTCCAGTTCGATAAGTGATACCTGACCAACAAGACAACAATGTATAACTTCAGCAGTTGATAGTTAGTCTAAACATTTTCCAGGTAGACTGTTTCCCAGACTTTTGTTTTTACCATATTCTCTATTGCATTACGTAGTGCTTCGGTCTCTTCCAAAACTCTGAATCTATTGGGCTCAGGTGACTACACAGGAAATTAGACCCACCCATTTAGTAAAAAATCTCATGAACCATATACTTGAAGTTTTAAACTATGACCTCTTGGCTAAGCACCATCAGGAACACACATAGAAATTTTCTTATAATTTTAAGCTGTAAAACCACGGTTGAGCCAAATCCAATAGAACCAAAGATTTCTAGGCTCCTGATTCGTTATAAGACAGTAGTCAGGATTTAACTAAAAGACAGATGGCAACAAATGTGGAACCAATGGAATGAGTACATGCCAACCTGCTACTTCCTCCCACTGAAGTCAGCCAAACCTAACCTAGATACCATGACCTCTTCCAGTCACACGTGTATTATGAGAAAGCATATTGTAAGACATCTTACTTACCCGTGTTTGAGACAACTTTAAAGTCTATTGTCGCCTTGTTGTTCTGTGTGGTATTCAGGCTAGATACGTATGTGGCCTGAAACTCCTCAGACGTCCCCAGGCAAGCAATGTTTCTTCCAGCAGACACGTACTTCATGCTAGCCACCGTCATTAAGGCGGAGTCTTCCACAGTAAGGTTGATATCAGCTATGACCGCCAGCGAAGAATTTGCAGCAATAAACAAAATCACAGGGATGGTGCGCAACTCACCCACACCCATCGTGATCGGGTCATCAGTTATGTTCACCAATAGAATCTCACTGGCGTTTATGGTGCTGTTAGACTAGAAAAAATGTGAGTTATGTTCTTAACTGGCCATTAAAATTAGAGTGTACAAATCCTTTTATGTATATTGTTTATAAACTGGTAGGTAAGTGAACACAACTGCAAGGAGACTTAATATTGTCAGCTAAATTACATATCCAGCTTGTAAATTCATGGCATGTTATTCATCAAGAGAACTGCTTACTATTTGAACTTTTACTGAGAAAGTTAGTAATTCAGGTTGATCTGAAACATTTGTTTTTCAGCATGATCTCTAAAATGAATTTAGCTTAGTTCTACAGACTTTTCTTTTCATTACTACATACAAAGTGTATTTTTAGGATTAAAGAAAGAAAATGCAACAGGCTTTCTTTTCGTTTATAAAGTATGGTGTTTCATGATGCAAATTTGTCATTTTAGGTCTTCCTTCTCTAATTGTGAGGAATCTTTTGAAAACATTTTGCTGAGTGAAGTAGCTAGGCTCACCTCCTCTGTAATCATGCTTTCAAAGGTATTGGTGATGGTCAACGTGGTGGTAGCCGTGATTTGTGGCTGGTCACCAGGGAACACAACTGTTGTGATCTCCACTGCCCCATCTTGCACGAGGGTGCTGTTAACAGGCAAGTGGACAATGGTCTCCACTTCCACCTAGAACAGTAAAACAAATGGCTCAATACATACCATACAGCCCTCTTTTGGAAAACACTTGGATTAGCTGACATGGAAGGCCTACAAATTCACCAAGCTCAATTATGTAAAAGAAAACCAAGGTAGACAAGCTCTGCTTCTGACTGTTACTTTGTGTCATATCAGTGGGAGTTCTAGTATCAGCACTTCTAAAGGAATATAAAGTATTCCGTTTTTTTAAAATTAAAAATAATAAAATTACAATAGTAAATAGTAATGGTCGTATACATAAACAACAATTATAGTATTTATTATTGACAAAACATCCAGATAATAAGAGTGCTGAAGATGATAAAGAAACATGAATACCATTTTGTTAATACATTCTACATCAAATTATCCAAAAATTAGGTCTGCCAAATCCATCAAAATTATACCCAATTTTGTTGTTGGATAAACTGATTTATGAAATTGAATAAAATCAACAAAAGTTCAGATTAGGAGATATTTCTTACTCGATTAGCAGCAGAATCATTGGTATTATAACCACGGTTACAGATATAGCCCAAATCCAAAACTCCAGAGTAATTTCTTGAAGAAGAGTGCCTGTGTTTGTTTAAAAAAAAGCAAAAAGTATTTTTTTAAAATTTAAATTTGCAACAATCATTTCAAAATCTTTCATCTGAATCAGATGAAAATTAGAATGACAATAAAATATTGAATGAATGAATTAGAATTACAAACTTTTTCTCAGAATTTCTTATTTGACTATTGCATTCATTAGAAAAAAGAAGGGGAGAGAAACCAAGATTTTAATGACAGTGATGGGAAACAGGGGATGTAAAATGATGGATTCCTAGTGGAGTTAAAACTGATAACTGTACAAAGACATTAAAGGTGAAGAATTGAGCTTCAGAAACTGATATATGACTGAGTACGGTCCTGGTCATCAACTTGTGTTAATGTTTACCTTAAGCTCTAAATTAAACTTTGGATAAACTGTGATAGCTGGTGAAAATTCTCTTCAGAAAAATCAAATCTTTTGTTTTATTAAAAGCCAAATTCATGTTGTTTTTTTTTAATTTAAAAGCAGATTGTTGTCATAGTCCCTCCATAAGTTTGGTTCCCAAATTTGAATGCAGAATTTTATTTGTCTATAAGCAACATCTGATATTAACCAGTCAGTTAGCAACTTACGTGGACTCCAACGTAGGCAGGAGCTTGCCTTTGTCTATACAAGCAATGTTTTCCCCAACACTGTATACTCTGATGCTACAGATTTCTATTTGGTTGATGTGCAGATTAGGGACCACGGACTTCATTCTCACTTTCTGGGTCAGATTGAGGGGCACTTCAAACTGGGTGATAACACGCTTGGCTTGTCCCCACGTTATTAAGGAGTTGGTGTCATTTCCAGCAATTGCATCAATGTTGGTTGCCACATTTTGCAAGGGCAGGCTACTCTGTAACACAAGAAATAAACAGAAAAACAAAACAAGTGCGACTTGAAATCTAATAACATCTGGAAAGAAAGAACAAAAAACACAAGCAGAGTGGAGTACTGCTGCCAAGAACCTGCCAGAACTTCTATTGATATTTACAGCCAGTATTTGCCTGATGTCAAAACTGAAGTAAATTTTACAACAAAGGATTTTATTAACTGATTTATTTTGTCACATTATATCATAAATGTATACTTTCTACTGCTGTTCAGACAATTAGTATCAGGGGAAAAAAACACAATATAATTCAGGGTTTCCATAGAGGTGTGGCTATAAAATCCATGAAAATTTGCTCATGATTTTTCTATGCTAAAAATCCAATTTTTACTGACTAAAACAAGGAAAAAACATTCAAAACAGTCTCCCACAAACACTTATTACAGTTGCTGCTGCCCCATGAACCTACTTCTCTCTTTCTGTAAATGATGATCAGGTTTTAAATTAACACACCTTTCAATAATCCATGGAACCTCATTGGTGTATTTATAAAGCAATACAACTTTGTTAAGTATTCCTCAGGCAACGGCAAATTTTAAATTGATTATTCATAACATGTACGCCATTTTAGATGTATTTTTAGTTAATCAAGAGAGTTTATCAGTATCCGCCATGGAGGTCAGGGGATGAGAAATGAAATAAACAGCAGCTAGGTTGTCTACAGGATGCAAATTAGCTGACAAAATGCTAATTATGAATTTACAGTAATGTAGATTGGAGTTGGAAGTCTACAGCAGTGTAGCTTTGGCAGGCTATCTACCATGTAGGTAGTAAAGCTGGATGTGGCAGTAATGAAGAACAGTGACACTTACCAGTACAATTCTGCTCATGTCATGTGTAGCTGTCAGTACCACAGTGTCTGTCCATTTCTGTGCATTGCTATAATAAAGAGTGACAACCACATCTCCAGATAACCCCTCTCCAGTTTTATTGTCTAGCATGAAAACCAGATCAAACACTAGGGCCGTGTTATCAAAGTCACTGCTGTTCACCATTTTGTCAGAAGCTGAAGCAAAATGAATAGGTGAGTCTAAGGTTAATCAGAAAAGAAGATTTATAAAGCCACCACTATTCAAGCTGAATTAGACACCAAGTCCTCTCTTAAAGAGAAAGTAGAAAATTCCAGTTTTATTAATAGACTTAACTGGCTGGAAACTTCCAAGTGAATCTGACAAAATATCATAATTTTAAAAAAAAAACATTAAGCAGATTAATAAAAATCCCACCTTATCAGCTCTTTCGACAGACAGCTGGCAGACTACCTTTGATTTTGTATATGTCAGCAGTAACATTAAAATCTTCAAGATTATCTACTTCAATATGGCAAAATTATTCTGTTATTTTTTCTACTCCAAATATTAGAGCATGAAAACTGTTGTCACTCATTCTCAGCTAGGAATGTATACCACATATATACTGAAAAACCTTAATAGAACTCTTTTTTTTCCAGATGTGGGTGGGGTAAACCAACACAGCTGGCTATTGAAGAAGAGTGAGCAGAAGCCATACTATGGAGGTATGCCAAGCTGAGCCAGTCTAGCAGTCTACCAGTAGACCCATGGCAGCAGGCAGTGTTAATTTTAATTATATAACTAATAAAGCATAAAATTATTTAATTACTTGGAAGAAGAAAAAAATAAATAAATATAGGAGCCAGCTGAGCCCTTAACTTGAAATTAATGAGGAAAGGGGGAGATTTCCACTGAATTGTGGGAAAATTCTCCAGCTTCTCCGACTCATAAATGATGATCAGAGCAAAGAATCTACAAGTAAAAAAAGTGGTGCCGTCTCAACATGGGGAAGAATTTAAGAAGTTTTTTCCTCGTCACCCAGACTGGACATTAACAATTTAAAAGCATTCAAACAGCATCTACCCTGAGTGGCAGTTGTTTTTTTGTAGAATTTGGCGTCTTATCAGCTACCATTAAAAACCAAGTTAAAACAAACTAACCCAGGTTAGAGACAGGACCCATATCGAGCTCAATTTTCTTATAAAGAGATGATCCTTGGTGTTGACTGTAGTGTGCTGGCTGAGATCGGTTAATACATCCCAGACTACTGCCAACATCATAGATCTTAATGGCACAAATGCTGAGGAAAGATGAAACTGATTCCACGTTCACCTTGAGGTTGATTGTGGACTGTGGAGGTACTTTGACGGTGAGATTGTAAGGTATAGCCAGTCCCACCGGAGTGAGTGTTTGATTTTTAGTTCCAGGGATGAGAAAAATCAAAACATCTTTATCCTGAAAAAGAAAACAAATATGCAGAGAACTACTGCTCAGAAACATTTAGCTAGTATTAAAAGGTTGTCTCCCCTTTCATATTTAATAGGTTTAATGAATTTTCTGGAAGTTATTGTAAATACACTGATTTATTCTGTAGTTTTTAAATATTCAAAATATAAACCAATAGGTTACTACTCCCCCTTAATTTTTAGTACAGGTGTAGAATTGATTATTCTAAATTGCATTCTTTTTAGTAAATGTTATTAATAATTTTTAAAAAATGAACTTAGAAGCTACTCTGTGAGCAGGCAACTTCTTTTTTTAAAATTTTTAAGTCAAAATCCCAAGTTCTGCCAGCATAATAGTGAACATCAAACCTCCATAAAACATGTAGGCTCAAAGTGAGTGAGTTAAATCAATTAAAAGTAATCAATCAAGTTTTTAATCTGCCATCCAGTTTATTAATCCTTTCAGATTCAAGATGCCCCAAAACAGGCAAGTACCGATTGATCATTTAACGACCACTTCAGCCTATACATGCAGAAGGATGATGATCCACATTATCACTTACCCTGGCTATTTGAATCTAGTGGTGCTCTTAGCATGAACCGCTTGCACTACCTAGTTCTTTTATTTACTTAATACATGATGGAATCCAAACAGTGAATTCCTCCAACTAGTGATGTGGAGGTCTCAAGTGTTCATACCTCAGATCTTCCATCATTTAGCTGGTTAGACAGTAGTAAAGAAGCATCAAAGAATGTGAAGATGAAAAGCTATAATAATGGCAAGGAGAACGAGGTTGTTCTAATAAAGCCTTAGTCATCCATAGCAAACCAAAGTGCCAGTGGTTTTGCAGTAATTTGGACCAAAAATTGATACCCCTGATGACATAAGGGCAGTGGATTTTTATTTACTGAGCTGATACCAAAGGTTTTCTTCCACTACATGGCTGAGTTTAACTGCTGCACTATTTAGACACAGGAGGCAGGCAGAGGTAACACTGCCAGGAAAGAGACTAAAACTTCTGTAGCAGTAAACTACAATTCTGTGCCATCCAGAGGATTACTGGGGTGAGCATGACAGACCTAGAATTGAAAGTGGTGACAGTGAGAAGGTTGAATGAATTAGTACTGGCACTTTTATGACAACAGTCAGTTCTACATTATTAACTTTCTCCACTTTTTTCCTTTCATTTTCTGGACATATTTCCATTTCATCTGGATTAATGAACAGTGTGCTATATCAGTGGTTGACTTTTTAATGTTTTTTTTAAAGTGATTTTAAGCAGCACTTACCTGCGTAAATGCATTTTGTGCAGCCATCTTGAAAACTGTCTAAACATTTGCACATATTAAATATTGCATTTTCTGAACAAGAAAGGGTTAAAAAAAACCAGAGTTAAAACCTATTCTAACAAATTTTCTGAGTACTTATTAGTTCATCCTACTCTGTCTGGTTTTTAACCTAGCAATTTCAGCACCAAAAGTAACAGCTGTCTGGCATTTGATGCAGAGACACCGGTGGGTTATCTCCCCTTGAATGTTTCTGCAGCTAAAGGTTGTCTTACTTTTGTAGCAAATTAAGTGAATAGAAAAAAGGGGGGAGAACGTATGACAACAGTAGTGAAAAGGAACAACTTACCATTGGGAAGTCACTGGGTTGGTCCCTCAGTGTCCACAGTGCAATCTGCCCCACCCACATTTTCAAGGCTTCATAATGTAACCCAGTGCTCACCCACTGCTTTGTCCCATTGTTCAAGTCAAGGTGGTCCTGAACCTTGACTCTTATTGCAATGGTGAGTGTGTTGTCATCACTGCCTGTGTGAAAGCCAAAGTTACACAGGGGACCAAAGTTCATCTCTGCCTTATCATACTTTTCATCACCAAACCTGTCAAATATAAGAACAGGAGTTCTCCTGGCTTGACATCAGCAAAACCACTGTATGTTACAGCTTCTCTGGCAGGGGTGAAACAACAAGCATAGCATCTTTAGAACTACTCTTATTCAAAGCAAAACTTAGAACAATCACACACAGTGCGTTCAAGTGATACCTGATTCAGAGCATTACTGGTCAAAATATTCAGTAACCTTTAGATATACAGACAGACAAGAACTCTGAATGGAGGCTGCTCACCTCAGAAATCAAGCTTTCGTGTTTCTTAGTTTATTGTGAGTGGGGGACCAAGTTAGTTTTGAATCACAGTTGTGAGCAGGCAGACCTTTTTTTTTAAAAGATATCCACATACCAGGACGTATACTTCTTGAGACTCTCTGTCTTCTCTTTATGGAGGCAGGGAAAGTTCTTGCCAATGTGCTTGAAATTTATTTGGCAGGTAGTCAACATGGCACCAGTGATATTGTCATATGGAGTTACAACTTCAAACTTCATCACTGGATAGAAGGCACCAGAAACTGTTGTGACGTTTAGTATGATCTCTGTTGCAGCATTGATTGGCACATATCCATCATCAAACGAAAATTTGAGATTGAATGATGGCGTGATGTTTAGCTACACAAAAGAGACAGAAAAGACTAATTGAAATAATATTCAGATTGATGTTATCAGACTTTCAGCATCATCCTATCATACCTCGGCAGATTAGCACATCAACAATAATGTTACCATGCCAACATCACATTAAATAAACACTATCATAGTGTATCCAGTCGGCTTTGTAATATTCATGTGTTTATTAAGTTTGTAAATTGAAGTAATACAAAAAAAAATATTAAATTACAAAGAAAATGAAAAAAATGGCATCATAAAAATCACCTTCTCCATCTACTATTTCATAATTAACTATTAATATTAAGAAGAACATCCAAACTTAAAATCAACATTCTAAATACCATCCTGTATAAACTTTACTGATTTATTAACAGAATTAAATCATATAAAAATCTTTTTCCTTTTCAATGTTTGCTATCATGATTTGAAGATCCTGAAGTGTATAAACATGAAAAACCATCAGAAAAATCCATCCATGGAGAGATTTTACCATATTGCACTTACTACTTTACTTGAAATAGAGTCAGCTGGTGTAGTTAATATAGCAACAAAAAGAAATGAAGCCAGCACAGAAGAGGTTTTAGTTTCAAAACAAACAAGGAAATTAGAAAATTTGTAAGGTACCGAAGATTGCACAGGATCAACGATCTCCAAGTGATGTACATTTGTCCAGGTGTGGCTACCATACTTCACAGTAGAGGAGACTTTTTGACTGCTGCCCACTGTGTTGGCAGTAATGTTGAGAGGGGTGAGAACTATCTGAATGCGAAGTAGGTTGACTGAGGAGTTGGCGGTGCCATTGTACAGCCCGATGTTGGTGATCTGACCCAGCTTCAGTACAGCTTTGTCATATTGTACAGAGTCACCCTGAGATGAGTAGTCCACCTTCTCTGTCACACATGGGATGTTGCTTCCTTTGAATAAGACTCCCACATGACACAGTTGAAAGTTTGCTTCTCCACTAATGGACAGAGCCAGGACCACCTCAAGCTCATATGTAGCAGTAGAGTTCTCTTTAATCAGAATGTCCAGGCTGAAGGAGGAAGTCTCAAGAATAGCAACCTTGGATTTATTTGAACTCACACTGAAGCTGACATCCTCACTATTCTGAAAAAGACAAATAAATGAAAACAAGCAAAGCACATTCACCAGAACTACATCATCCCAACCCCCAATTATTCACTTTTACACTCCTTTAGCTATCCAGGTGGCCTGGACCCTGTTACATTCCCTTGTACAAATAACAACCAGCTCATCAATTTCAGAACTAATGTTGGGTGTCAATCAGAAAACCATCTTTAGATCTACACTAAGGCTTCCATCTGCAGAGTCCCCTACAGAAGAAAAGGGATCTTTAAGTGTAGTTTTCCTTTGCCTTGAAATAGGATTCAGCAGATACTTAAAAAACAATGGCACATTTGGCTTATAGCACTGACAAGCTTTAAAATAAAATATCCTACTGTCCAGTTATTCCAGCATTTACATTGTCTGCACCCAAAAATCTGTTTACATTTTAATGCTCCAATACTCCCTGACCCAAAACTGTCTCAGCCTTTGGACACATCAATTACTGCTTGCTTTCTATTTATACTATAACTTTTAAAAAAATCTACTAGTGCAGTAATACATACGATGGCTTGAGGAGTGGTATCACTGGCTGTAACAAGCATCTGTCCAGCCCAAATCTGTTTGGAACCAATCTCCACAGCAGCACCAACCCAAAACTGGTTTCCAACCAGTGAAATGTCATTGTTCATGTGCATTACAAACTTGACTATGATGTAATCTTCTTGTGGGTCATAGGAACTTAGCCGTATACCTGAAAACCAACAATTAAATATGGAAAGGAGATGGATCAACATTATAAATCTAGGACAGAGTTCTGACATATATGTGTGTATGTATTATTATTACCTTATATCAAACAGCTGTCATGAAATAGATTTTATTTTTTTAAAATTGCATGTATTGCACTTGTTATCAAGGTGACCGAAGTTCAGGAGTCACCAATCAGTCTGTATCCTCTTCTGTACTATCTCAACAGTGCAGTTTCATATAGGGCTCTTCCCAGCTGTTGTGCAGGTGACTTCAGTCTGAACAAATGAATTCCCTGAAATGAACTCACCATTTACTGTGTAACATCATCATGCACCATGTAATTTACCTGTCTACAGGTTGGTCTGAGTAAAAACTCTGTCCATGATCCAAGCAGGCTATTTGTCAAAAGCCATGCTTCTCCAAAGCTTTAGACAATGTTGTTTCAACTTATTTACTTCATACATCTGCTTAGTGCATTCTTTTTTGAAACTTTTAACTGCATCTCTGACCAAGTCTTTATCACTATTTATTATGTTTAGCCTTAATTATGAGATTTCCTCACTAAAAATATAAAGGAATTTACTGACATCCATTCCTTCCTTCCTTGTTCTACCTGTTAAATACGCAACCTTTTGTCTGTTACATAAGTGCCAGAAATACAGCAGAATCTCACCTGTGTTGACAATGGTTCCAATGTTTAGATGGCCCCTTGAGTTACCTTTCCCACTTGAATCCTTAAACAACTGGTATTTCAGGTGATCTCGTGGCAGACACTCGTAGTTCTTGCCCATATCAAACACGTGAAGGCTGCACACTGACATGGCAGAGCTTCTGTTCAGTGGAGCAAATGCATCCACTTTGAGATCGGTGACAAGCGATGGAATGTTCATGGTTATCTCAAACGCTGCAGAGGAGTCAATGGCTATTTCTGAGGGTCCGCTCAAGTTGAAAACTGGTTGTTTTGTTATGGTCTGGAAAGGATGGTGAAATGAAATACAGGAAGTAAGTCAGAATGTTTTTCATTACATTTATGTTGATGGAGAAATGTCTTGGTCCTCTTCCATTGCTGGTGTTGGTCATTAGTTAGGGTGTCAGACAACAGATCAGTCCCCACCTGGAGGAAGAATGTAAATGCAAGGATTTGCAGAGTATTAAGCTACGCACTACCTAGCTATGGTCACAGACAGTAGAAAAGGCATCTGGTCACACTCACCATTTTTTCCTGTAAGGTAAGATAGGATGCTTGCCCAACCCACACCTCATTCTCCTGGTTGTACTCGGCTCCAGCACTGATCCAGTGCACACTGTTGTTGATGTCATCTTTGTTTGAAATCATTGTCACCTCATAGTCAATGTAAACCATGCTGGGCTCTGGACTGCTTTCATCCAATATGGAATTATTCACATTTCCCAGGTTGAAAATTGCTCGGTCAAACTACATGTAGAAATAAACACATTACAAACCCTTAAGTGTTAGAAAAAACAAACAGAAACAATTAAGAGAGATAACATAACACGGTTTTGTTAGGAATTTTGAATCTTTCTAATGTATTCTAAAAAAAAGAGAGAGAGAGAACTTTTGAATAAACAGTTTTAGTTATAAACATGCATTCCTTAACAAACTGATAACTGGTCAGAACTGAGACACACCAAAGTACTGCCATCCTTCGAGTCCATCTTTGGAGTTTCCTGCCCAGAGAATTTAATGTTGGAGCCAATGTGTGTAATCCTAGGGTTGCACAGAATCATGATGGTTTCGTTGATGTCAGGCGTGAACAGTTCCACCAGCATGTCTGTGGGACCGCTACTGAAGTGAATGAGAAGTCGGAATGCTACTTTCATCCCCTGCTTCAAAGTTGTGACGTTTTCATTGAGTCCAGTCTTCTTGAGAGTAAATGTGATGTTTTTTGGTACATTTGCTTGGACAGCCTGAAAATAAAAAAATAGTAACAATACATGCGAGCAAAACTAACCTGGGCACACTGTGGAATAGTCAACTGTACAAAGCAAGAATGCCAAAACCAGTTAGTGTGCATGATACGTGTCCATTTGCAAGGATACATATTGGTCATAATGAAATGAATTGCTGAAGATTTAGAACTGGAAAATGTGTGTCCATTGCATCCTAGTACAACGATGCCAGATCAGTGTTATAGCATTCTACATGAGCAGATTTTTGCCAAGTTTACTGACAAAAGAAAGAAACTCCTACGGGTCACAATGAGAATGTAAACAACTCGGAAATCACCGTAAATTTAGCTATTGTGAACAAGTTGCTCGGAGACAATCCTTGTCATAGATTCTCATGAAGCATGAACATACCAGATGGTAGACCACCAATGAAGCCCAAGAAACTGATACTTATATATGAATCAAAACATCAACAATACACATCAAATGGATGGACATAGGTCCAGAGAAAAAGTGGTGTAAAGGTCCACCAGTCCAGTTTTTTTACAACTAATGGTCAAAAGTGCAGGCTGTCATGACATGTGTAGGGTATGCAATACAAGCACAAAACTGATGACATTCATCAAAAAATGACTTCATGCAGCATACTGCCAGGGCTCCTTCCAGCCAGTCTTCTAACAGTGTTTACCCAAGGTGGCCTTTATTAAAGAACGCATACTTTTCAAGAAGAAGAAGCAACATGCCCTACTTCTCAAACAATCACTTCAGAGAAGAGATTTTCTCCCCAGTATTTCACAGAAATACCACCAAATACCTTTTGGGAGCATCTTAAGAGAAAACTTTGATGAATGTCCAAATAATGTGAATCGGTTAAGGAGTAGAGTTACCAATATATCAAATAATCTTGATTAGGCTGAGATGCAGAGTCTCATCATGTCCGCTACCAGATATTGAACTTTGCCCTTCAAGTCTTTACTTCTTTGTACATCTTAGTTTTAAATAAGAGTCAAATTTTTTTTCTTTTCTCCTTCCCTTGTGTAGTAAACACCCTTCTGAAATGGTAACAAAATGTACCTGATTTTTTGGTTTATAGGTCAATAATTCCTCCCCTCAAACTCCTACATCAATTTAACCCACAAAATTTGAAGATAATTTAAAATACCTGTACCAAGTGGAAACATGGCTGATACTTAAAATGCTCAAAAGAAAATCATTCCATTTAGAGCACTTCCAAGAATAATATACACACAGAAAATGGTCAGGAGCATGACATGTCTAAGAGACATAACTTTATTAGAATACCAACTCTGTTTGAAACTGTGTGAAAGTTAATATATAAATGCCTCCTTCATAATTAAGATACTGTGGACCTTTTAACAACAACAACATAATTTAATGGTGTTTTGGTTAAAAGTGAACACTATGACTTGGAAAGGCACACATGGAAGTTTGGTCGGTACTAGTATTAGCGTCTAAATGTAGTCTCCTTTGACAGTATGTTAGCACTGATCCTGTGATGTCTGCAACTGCAGCAATCTTCTTGCCAAACAGAAAATGTCGGAGAGATTGTTGTTGTGTTGGTAACACAACAGCAATTTGACAGCCTTATTTTTAGTGTTTCAGAAGTTGCTATCACTCACTAAGAATGGCCAGCTAAATTCCGCAAACTATGAATAAGAGACTGCAGTGTGTCATTGTCCATTTACTGAAGTAGATCTCAGCAGATGCAGCATCCCACTATCATGCGTGTCAATGGCTGCAGGATAAAGTCAGTTCTGAAATGTTTTAGATCAGACTGGTTTCTTGTGCAACAAAGATTTAAAATGGTTAGAACCTGTACAGGTAAAGTTAAGCCACAAAATATTTGTAGCTGTTTGTAAAAATCTTGGTTCACATTCTCTGGTTTTGAACCACAACAAAAAAGTAATTAGAAATACAGCATAAATAACAAATATTCACACAGAAAACTGGATTACATTTTCAGATATCCTTTACATTTAGATTGTAGTTTTTTTGAGTGTCATTTGCAATTTCTGCAGGTAGATTTTAGATTAAAAGTAGTCATTCAATAATCTGTCTCAGTTTCTCTCTAGAGCATGCCACAAGGCTAAGAAATAATGAACGAAAGGGATCTTCAGAGCACACCCAAAATACTGAACTCCACACCTACCTATCAGAAAATGAGATTTACAGTCATGCATATGACAAATCTGAACCCCAGCTTACCCTTCGATGTCTTATATGATAATCTGCTTGTTTGTTATCCTCCTTGTGGACAACTAAAGATTTCTCCACCTGAACGATCAGCAAGGTTGTTGAACCATTTGGGTAACTGCTACTCAATGGGTTCTTGGCACCAATAGTCAGCAGGTAATTCTTGCTGCTTTTCAGCTGAGCCCCATAAGATAAAGAGATGGCGCCATTACTAGGGTTGATGGTAAAGATGGAATTGTTATTGCCAGAGAGGATACTGTACAAGACAGTTGCACACGGGCATGACTGGTTTTTGTAGCACCCTAAGCCATCGCCATCTTCAGCTTTTACCACCACCAACATTTCACCTGACCCGACGGTTGACTTGACAGCTGTGACATATTGCCTTTCTGCAAAGGTTGGAGGATGCTTGTTCGCTGAAAGTAAAACGAAACCTTTTCCTTTTTTTTTGCTTTGTACAATTTTTCTCATCTTAAAAATTCTTCAGAAACTATTGTTATGCAACATCTAGATGAATACCTGTGAATTCCTGACAGATTTGTACTTGTTAACCATAATATGAACTCAAGGTAGAGAGAATGAAAACAACATACTTACATAGGCGTTTTTTTTTTTTAAATCAAGAGAAAATATTTACTCTGAAGAATAACATAAACAAACAGCAGTAAAATGTTGATGAAAAGTGTCAGAATTGAACAATACAAAAAAAATAATCAAATTTGGTCTGCACTGCAACTCTAAATACACCTGCATCATTGTAATTGTAGACAACCACCCTTACACTCTCTCACACACACACACCTGATATAAAATAAAGTATGTGAAATCTGTCTCATTTTAAAAAGATTAATTGCACTTCATTTCTTCCACACTGAGGATAATTACTCTTTAAGAATGATCAGATGTTTTGGGTTAATCTTTCAGAACAGTAATCTTCCCACTCCACTTACCTGGCCCCCAGGTTCAACAGGTATGACCATCAGGTGTAACAGGGAGCTATGGCCTCACTACATGACAAAATCACCTAAATAAGCTTACTGTAGTCTGATGCCAGTAAATATAGTCGGTCAGTGAGTACTCTAGAGAAATTAGTAAAGTCTTACAACTAGGAAGGCATATATATATATATATAGCTTTAAAAGTCTTCAAAAAATTGGGGGTTAATTTCAAAAATGTCAGAATATCAACTTCTCCTCAGAGAATTTTAGTCATGGGTTAAGGAAATAAAATTACAATACTTTCATGAGAAGGTAAGTCAATTAACTAGACCTTGTACAAATCCCAAATGTACTTTAACAGGAACATAATGCATGTTCAAAAGATCACAGCTGTATTTATAGGTGATCTGATGGTAAGATTTGTACCAACTTAACCTTTCAAGATGATGATGATGCAAAGAAGTAAATCTTTTATCTAAGATTACAATCAGTGGTCCTTTTTCCTTAAGTGCCTCAGACTTACCAAAGAGACTACAGTTAGCTCCTTTCCAACAGGGGAGGCACACACACTTCCCCTCAGTGTTACATGTGCCTTGATCCTTAGAGCAATAAACTCTGTAATATAATAAATCAAAGAAATCTGAATATTTTTTTGTTAACTAAGCAAATAACCCTTTAAAAGTGGATTTCCAGATTTAAAAAAGTTCAGATCAAAAAAAAAAAGGGAGAAAAACAAAAAAAATATATTTCATTTGATTACATACAGGTATATTATTTTTGCAAGCAAAACTAAAGATTTTGTTTTAAATGTTGTCATTTTGCAAATAATAACCAAGATAACAGACCAGAATAGCTCAGACGAGAGTCGAGACTGGAGTGTCTCGTTCTCACAGTGTTAAACAAAATTAAAAATAATAATAAAGTCCATCATAATAAAACGCTTTTACAACAACTCTTGCCCCTTGCAATACAATCCCAATAGCCATGCTTACTCCGTCCCTTACTTTATAATATGTTAAAATTCCCTTTTCCCACAGCACCTTGATGTATGAATGCTTCAAGAAATCAAGTAGGTAGGTAGATAGCCAGGAATGAGATGAACATAAGCATCAGAAACAAAAATCAAATTATGCAAAAAAAATTAATATGAAGATAATTTAATTTAATAGAAATCAGCTCTCCAGTCTAGAGAAATATGCAAAACTTATCGGAATGTTTATCTAGTTTTCCAATATACACACCACCTCTGGCACAGTGCCCCATGGAAGTGTAGTCTTTCCACATATACGCCAGCAAAGGATAAAGCCATCTAGGAGCAGTACACTGCCAGATTTCACAATGCCACCAATGGATTACTTAGAAGAGGCTCCAAACAGATGGAAATTACAGTTAGGCGAAGATCTCGACAACGGCGGATGGGCAGCGAACTCTGTTGCAGCTTTCGCGAATTTCTCAGATTTTTCCACATGAAACAAATGCAGAATTTGATTTGGCCAGTATTCGACAGAGGGGGAGGCGGGATGTTACGACCTTCGCTGAGCTCCAGTAAACTCGAAATAGCTGTCCAGATAATTCTTAAATATATTTATGAAAGTCAAGCGCACCGATGCAGCACCTATTATCATTATTATTATTATTAGAGAAAATTTTCAACATAGAATTAATCGCAAAAGTGGCGCATTTACCTAATGCACCAAAGCGCAATTGATACTTCAAATAGGTCAATTGGAGCCAGTCACCTGCAGAACATTCATAGCAATTACAAAATTCCCAAACTTTCTTCGTGCGATGCATTGCTCCCCCACCAGCTCCCCAGCCACTGCTAAAATGAATGGGCAAACTCGCTGTGCCATCTTAATAAGGAAATCTGCTGTTCAAGACGAGGCGTTCACAGTCCACCGTCACCCTTTCAAAGTCAAGAATCCCTACCGCCCAGCTTCTCCACGGTCGTCGCCATTTCCGTGGCGAGGATGTGCCGCGCGTTTGGAAGAAATCAAGGTTCTGTTTTCCTCGAATTCTACATCCTAACAAAAAATAATTGGAATGGTTTTTTTTTAAAACAAAATATATATATATATATATATGTATACACACGTTGGAGAACCGTCCTGTGTTTGGCATCTGATTCTGACTGCGCCGCGAGCTGAAATTTAGAGAGAAAAGAGACCGTAACCACAACAGTATAATCATTGAGCTCTTCTTGTTGAATGAGTTCGCGAGGGTGGCCAGCAGGTTTTTATGGGTTCGAATATTTCGAGGCCACCCTGCGAACGCTTTCCTTTACGCCACCACGTGATGTCCCTAACGGAGATCGGGGGAGGACTAATTTTCAACGGAAACATCTCGCTAGAGAAGAGAAAAGCGAAAGTAGAAGAAGAAGAAGAGAAGAAGCAACAATAGATCGTTGAAATGATGAGAATCTAACTTAAATGCGGAACCGGATCCAAAGATGTGGGTGAACACATTCAAACCATAAACAGATAACAGCATACATTCGCAATGAGACCAATTAACGATGTCGCCACTATTTTAATACAGGTAACTATTTAAAGAAAAAAACTGCTAATTCTTTATTTCTTTTGTTGTTGTTGTGGTGGAGAAATAAAAATTGAAATTTTCTTTATCGAACACCCCAAATATATTTTTTCCTGAAACAGTCCAAGAGAAAATACTTGGTAAAAATACATTTTGATATATTTTTAAGAAGAAGAAATCATCTCCCCTTTCCGCCAGGTTCTATATTTTTAAGAAGAAGAAGAAATCATCTCCCCTTTCCGCCAGGTTCTATATTTTTAAGAAGAAGAAGAAATCATCTCCCCTTTCCGCCAGGTTCTATATTTTTAAGAAGAAGAAGAAATCATCTCCCCTTTCCGCCAGGTTCTCAGTAATAACGTTATAGCTCCCGATCGCCACGCGGGCTTGCAAGCCACAGTGATGACTCACGCTTGCGTCATACGCCACCAACTGTCGTGGCCGGCAGCCGAACTGTTACCTTACCGCCAGTGCGCTTGACGCAATCGGGGCTGCATTGGCATTAGCTAACACCGCTTAGGTCTTCCGCTATAAAAGCGCGGGACCTGCCGGACGGAGACAGCGGCCCAAGGGACACTCCTTGGATAAGCTGGGCACGGCAAATTGGCGATCCTGACGTGATCGAATCCGCAGCATGCCACCGTTGGTGTGAAACTACCCCCGTTTTGTCCAGAAGATGCTGATATCTGATTCGCTCTGTGTGAGGCGCAGTTTACTGCTTCCAGGGCTACACGCCAACATACTAAACTCAGCTACATCATCTCCGCCAAGTCTAGGAGGCTCTCATGAACCGCACAAACTTGTCTCACCAAACTCGCATCAATCAGTTGCTGACTAAGGGGACAGAAAACCTTCACAGGTGCTCCAACGCACGCGACAACTGGCTCAGGAGATAATTGTGACGACGCCATCCTCGAGACCTCGCTCCTCCAGCGTCTAGCTGTTCAGGTACAAGCCGTTTTGGTCCAGACGAAAGAAACTTCTCTGGACAGCTTCAGACCTTATACTTGAAGCTATCACGCCCACAACAATCGCCACGGTATCCAGCCTCTCCGACGGTCCAGGATATGTCCAAACTCTGCGAGATCTCCAGTCGTAGCTTCCTGCTCTCACACTTCGCTGTCGGAGTCCAAGCCGCAACGTCTGGAATTGCAACAGCCGAAGCCCCAGCAACACGACATTTGAGCCGTACTGGAGACGCCGACATCTACTGGTACCATCAGCGATTCGGCGAGAGAGTCAGGCGCTGCGTCAGACCCGGCAGTAGAGGCGAGTTGGGCCCCGTTGGCCGATTTCTCCCACATAGTCGCCGCCTGTGCGTATTGGATAGAACAACCGATACCGAATTACCAGTCCATACTGGAGCCGAACTCCGCGTAATCCCATCCAACAGCCGAGACCCGCAAAAATCTCCGGCCCCATCGCCACCTACGGAAACACGAGTTATCACCCTCCACTTAGGAGTCCGTGGATTCTCATAATCGCTGACAGATTACTGGCGCCGATTTCCTGATGCAGTTTGACCTGTTAGTTGACATGAAACGTCGTCGACTTATCGACTGCATAACCAGCCTCAGTGTCACCGGCTCGCCACAGGCAACGCCCAGTCCGCGGTTGGCCAAAGTCGCTGTGTATATCCGAAGATTTCCACACCTCACCAATCCCAGTTACCGCGAAACAGACATCAAGCATGCAATCACCCATCACATCCGGACTCGTGGGCCCCGGCCGCAGCGGTTGGCCCCTGATCGTTTGGATATTTCAAAAGCCGAGTTCGAATATATGCTGCAATTGGGAATACTGCATTCTTCAAATAGCTCATGGTCCTCGCCGCTTCACATGGTTCCAAAGAAAAACTCTGGTGATTGGAGACCGTGTGGTGACTATCGCGCGTTGAACAACATCACCACCACCATCCCAGATCGATACCCGGTCCCCCACATTCAGGATCTCATGTCATCTCTTAGTGATGCAACCATCATTTTGAAACTTGATATTGTGCGCGCCTACCATCCGATCCCAGTGGGACTAGATGACATACCGAAGACTGTTGTTACAACTCCATTTGGCTTATTCGAATCTGTCCACATGCCATTTGGGTTAAGAGATGCTGCCCAAACATTTCAGAGTTTCGTCGACGTCCTTCAAGGTCTTCCCTCCGACTACGCATACATCAAAGACCTATTAATAGCCAGCGTTGACGCCCCGAACATCAAAAAACACCTTCACTAGATATTTGAGCGTCTCCATGAACATGGACTTATCATAAAACCCTGCGAAGTGTCAGCTCGGCGTATCTACGTTGACGTTTCTTGGTCACGAGATGGATGCAACTGGGATCCGTCCGTTGGCCAGCAGAGTTCGAGACGTGCTGGATTTTCCTATCCCAACGTCTATCAAACAACTCCGCCGCTTCCTAGGAATGATAAGCTTCTGTCGTTGCTTTATTCCGAGGTGCGCCGCCACCTACATCCACTAACGGAAGCGCTCATCAACGAAAAGAAGACACTCTCTCCGATGGAGCAGTCAAAGCCTTCGATGCCGTTAATGAAGCACTTGCCTCAGCCACAATGCTTGTTCACCCAGAACCTGAAGCAAAGCTTTCGCTGATGGTGGACCCATCCAGCACATTTGTCGTTGCGGCACAACACCAGCATGCTCAGTCAGGCATCGAACCTCTAGCATTCTTTTCGAAGAAGCTTAGTGCTGTGCTGAAACGAGTTACAGTACCTTCTGTCGCGAGCTGCTAGCGATCTACCTCACAGTTCGCCATTTCTGACACATGCTTGAAGCTCGAGAGTTCACCGTACTCACCGACCATAAACCGCTGACCTACGCGCCTCGACTTCATCACCCAATTCACCGACGACTTTCAACATGTCAAAGGTATCGACGACATCGTTGCGGATACCTTGCCTCGCATTGACATACACGCTATATCCAGCAACGTCATCGGCTTCAACACTATGGTGACAGCTCAACAAAGCGACCCATAGCTACAGAAACATACAGCGGTGTGCAAAAGTCTTCCATGAAAATTACCAGACTTAGAAAATGGGTTCTTATTTAGTATAAATTAGTAACTATTGGATGTTTTCTGTTTTAAGTGAAAGGTATCGGTGTCTTTAAACGATTTATAACACTAAGATCCATTTTGTAATCGCAGTCAAAATTTAAATATTAATAAAATAATTTGCATGAAATCGGCGAGTGAAAAAGTGTTACATAAACTACAAAAAACTAGAATATATATTTAGTGCTATAATAGTTTAGGATAGTAGAACATAAATATGAAAACCTGTCATTTTCCACTATTCTGATTCATTTTGGTCAATGTAGTGATGCCGAGAGCCCGATATTTGACCCCCGAACAGCGGGCCACGATCGTTCGCATGAAGGAAGATGGTGAAACTGAGTGGGTCATTGCGGATCGTATCGGTTGCAATCAGTCGACGATATCTCGCTCCCTGAATCGTTGGAAAGCCGATGGGAGCCTAATTTCGAAAGGCAGAGCCGGCAGACCGCGGAAAACGACGGCTCGACAGGATCGTCTGATCGTCCGAATGCCGAACTCTGACCGATTCCGCACTTCCACCGACATCCAGACCGCCTTGTCAAGGCACCATGGGATCCAGTTGGCCTCGTGCACCATCAGTCGGCGTTTGATCCACATGGGACTGTTCGGGCGATCGGCACAGAAGAAGCCGTTCATTAGTCTGGACAATCGTCGAAAGCGACTGCAGTGGGCTCGCGACCATCTCCACTGGACCGTGGCCCAGTGGTCCCCAGTGTTGTTTTCCGACGAAAGCAAATTCATGAAGGTCCACTCGGCGGGTCGGGTGTACGTTCGGCGATCGGTGTCCGAGAAATACCATCCTAGTTGCACTCGACCGACTCTGCAAGCAGGGGGGGGGAATTCGGCCATGGTTTAGGGCTGTTTTCAAACGTCCAGTGTCGGTCCGTTGCATCACGTGGAGGGTCGAATGAATGCTCATGACTATGCTAAGATCGTCTCGGACATTGTCGAACCGTGTATGTGTGACCACAATGCCCCTGACGGCCATCTATCAGCAGGACAACGCCCCCATCCACACAGCTAGGAGTGTCGAGGCCTTGATGGCAGAGTTGCGAATCCCCTCCTCGACTGGCCGGCTCAAAGCCCGGATCGGGAAACATTTGGCACTCGATTGAAACTCAGCGTTAGTGCCAAAAAACCGAAAATTAAACCGATTTGAAACGGAAAATCGAGGAATCCTGGTCGGAGTTCAGTAGTGACAATCGTCAGCGTTTGGTAGCCAGCATGCCTCGTCGTTGTGAACAAGTTATCAAGAATTTCGGATATTCTACTCATTATTGACAGATCTGGTCACTTTCTGCATAACTGGAATTGATCTGAATTGATTAGATAGCTGTCTAGATTTTATGCAACACTTTGCACACGTTGATTTGATGCAATTATAACTTTTCTTACAATGAAAATAAGCTTGATATTATTGGAATAGAGGCACAACAGTGATATAGAAATACCTTAATGAACAAGATTTGATAACAACTGCTTTCGACAAAATGCGAGCTAATTTACAGGAAAAGTTATTTTTATGCAAGACTTTTGCACACCGCTGTACGAACGATCCGACTACCGGACGAATTCATGGCACCTGCTAAACCGGCCGGTTTTGGAAATCCTGCTGATTACGTCGATCGAGTAAGGCGAACGTCAGTCCACGCTTCATTCGAACACAAGCACTTAGCCATAGTTCGCACCATTTCCTGTTATTCAACGAGGCGAAAAACCTTTCGGAGACAGCGGCCCAAGCGACGGACGCACACCAGTTCGGCTCCACTCCTTGGATAAGCTGGGCACAACAACGTAATAGGCAGCACAGTCAGTAATGTTGACCAGTTTCTCTCTTTTTTACTGGTGAAATAACAAGAAAAAGAAACTTCACGAATACCTCCGATTCTCTCTCGTTTGAACGTCCAGCTCTCCTAAATATATTCCAATCTTGGTCCGTTCTTGGAGAATTTTCAAAATGAAATGAGATTATGGGAAAAACTTGGGCCGTCAGTAAGACTGCTGTTTACCGAGACTTTGTCTATATTATATTTCGTTATCCTAGAAATTATAATTTGTAATTCTTTGGATATTTGGGGGGATTCAAGAATAATTCCAAAAGAGAAAGTTTCCCAATCTTTGGTAGTCTCGTTTGTTTGTTTTCCAGGAAATATTCTGTTACAACGAAGCGGATGGGGTGCCATCCACAAATGAGAGAAATTCTGGAAAAAGCAGCTATCGCACTATCCGAGAGAATAGTTTGATATTCTCGGTTGAAAAATGATACTTTGTCAAATGTTATGACGAGATATTTCCGGATATTTTTTTTTTTGAATTTAATCTAATTATTCACCGCTTTCTTTTTTTTTTTCTTTTCGGGATAAGGAAAAGTATTCAGGAAGTAGCGGTCAACCTGAACAAATCACTTTTTAGATGTGAAAGGAAACTCACGTGGCCGGCTGGTGAAGAGATAATAATAAAAAAGATTAAGTTCATTTTTTTTAGGGCCAAGTAAGTAACATTTCTTCTGGATATTTTATTTTTTAAATTTTTTTTAGAAGCTTATGGCGTCTGGCTTTTACCATTACGTAAAGTGCCTCCCAAATCAATGCTGATTTTCAAGCTGCTACAACAACAACAAAAAACATGGTGGCAAATAATCCGTTTAGAAATTTTAATAACATTTATTTCGTGTATACTTACTTATTTATAGTATCCAGTGCAAGAAACTTCAATACCAAAACGGAGAGAGAGAGAGATGGAGAGGGAGAGAGAGATTGAGAGGGAGAGGAGATGGAGAGGGAGAGAGAGGAGGAAGAGAGAGAGATGGAGAGAGGGAGAGCGAGATGGAGAGAGAGAAGAGCGAGATGGAGAGAGAGAGAGCGAGATGGATGAGAGCGATTGGAGAGAGAGAGATGGAAGAGAGAGAGAGGAGATGGAGAGAGAGAGAGAGATGGAGGAGAGAGATGAGATGAGAAGAGAGAGAGATGGAGGGGAGCAGAGAGATGGAGAGAGAGAGATGGAGAGAGAGAGAGATGGCGAGAGAGAGAGAGAGATGGAGAGGAGAGAGAGGCGAGATGGAGAGAGAGATGAGATGGAGAGAGCAAGCGAGATGGAGAGCGCGAGATGGAGAGAGAGCGAGATGGAGAGAGAGAGAGATGGAGAGAGAGCGAGATGGGGAGAGAGAGAGAGATGGAGAGAGAGCGAGATGAGAGAGAGCGAGATGGAGAGAGAGAGGAGATCGAGATGGCGAGAGAGAGAGATGGAGGAGAGAGCGCGATGGAGAGAGAGAGAGATGGAGAGAGAGCGAGATGGAGAGAGAGCGAGATGGAGGAGAGAGAGAGAGCGAGATGGAGAGAAGAGAGAGAGCGAGATGGAGAGAGAGCGAGAGAGATGGAGAGAGAGAGATGGAGAGAGCGAGATGGAGAGAGAGAGCGATATGGACAGAGAGAAGCGGATGGAGAGGGAGAGAGATGGAGAGAGCGAGATGGACAGAGGAGAGCGAGATGGGAGAGGGAGAGAGAGATGGAGAGAGCGAGGAGAGAGAAGAGAGAGATGGAGAGATGGAGAGAGAGAGATGGGAGAGAGCAGAGATGGCGAGAGAGAGAGATGGAGAGAGAGAGATGGAGAGAGAGAGATGGAGATGGAGAGAGGGAGAGAGAGTGGAGAGAGAGAGAGAGATGGAGAGAGAGAGAGAGATGAGAGAGAGAGAGAGAGATAGAGAGAGAGATGGAGAGAGAGGAGAGAGATGGAGAGAGAGATAGAGAGAGAGATGGAGAGAGAGAGAGATGGAGAGAGAGAGAGAGATGGAGAGAGCGAGAGAGATAGAGAGAGAGAGAGAGCAGATGAGATGGAGAGAGAGGAGAGAGATGGAGAGGGAGAGGGAGAGGGAGATGGAGAGAGAGAGAGAGAGATGGAGAGGGAGTGGAGGGAGGAGAGGAGAGAGAAGTGTCTGGGGAAAGTGCACGAAAATGGCTGGCCGAATTACTACAGACAGAAGAGGCGGGGGGTTTGCTACAGGAGTCGGAAATATTTGGTGATGAACCAGCAACTTTGGGGAAGGGTAGAAGCTACACGAGCGGCGGAGGGCGGAGGAGGATGCAGCTACAATATAAAGTCAAACTTCCTAACAAACCTGTTTTTTCTTTACGTTCTGAGACTAAATAAAATCGTCGTTCAACATCTTTCTTTGCCATTAAAAACGACAGCTACTGTATGTCACGTGAGTGGCGTTACCGGCTCAGACGTGGACTGGGTGACTTGTTTGGTCACCCAATACTTTACCTTTCTGGCCGCTTCTGTGAGAAGCTCTTGGACCTCGGAGTTCAAGACAGCACTCGAAACGAAGGAAAAAAGGACCATTATTCTCTTTTTAAACAATTTGGTTTCGTTTTTTTTTTCATGAGTAAGGTATTTATAAGTAGAGTGGTTACAACTGACTTTGAACTTCGTACTGAATTCTAACAAAATTCAGGTGCAGTATTAATTCCAAACTGTCTGCGAGCGCATTCCTGAACAAGATCACATAGCCGCTTGTGTTCTACACAAATCCCTTAACATATATAATAATAATAATATAATAATAATAATAATAATAATAATAATAATAATAATAATAATAATAAAATAATAATAATAATTTTTGTGGGAAATTAAGTTCTTTATCCTTCCCATCCAGTAATTCTGATTCTTGTTATTTTTAGTTGATCAGTCTAATCTTATTACAGATATCTAAACAAAAGTGACGTGTCGGACTCTTGCTGATTGATTAATTCTACCTGGCCGCCGGTCAGGGTTTTCTCTGTCCAATATCGGGAGAGACTTAGACTTACACCTGTCATTTTCAGTTGACTAATCAAGACGTTTAGCCGATTACTGAACTATTTTGGCAAGTTCTGCTGCCTATCACGAGTGGCGGCTTTGCATATACTAATCCACGGCTCTCGTGTTCCAGAGATGTCGGGAGAAGTACTAATCCCGCATAAGTAAACTCCTACCTTTCGGTAAGGTGGATTCCGACTCGTTCGCACCTGAGAGCGCCCAATCATACCTAGGTAGCTTGTTGATCACCGACGCTGCCGCCCACCCACCCGAATCTTTCCCTTTTCTAGCTCCCTGCTGGGACAAATGTCTTTGGTTTTCTCGAAAGTCAGGACAAGGTTTCTTTCATCATCTGTTTTGTTTCCTTTTCCATATATTTTCATCACTTGATGCTATTCCAGGCGAGGTTTCATGTGGCCGACCGCGGTATCTGCAGAACTCAGTCCGCTTAATATCACGGAAATAGTTACATCAATTAACGTATCTCAAAAGCGCATTACGCTCAGAACTAAGGAATTAACTCTTCTTTTTGTCTGTTTCTTTACTTTTATTTCCCGAATATCTTATACAAAAGAAATCCGGAACGGGCTACGTTTTCATAGAGAAACGAACATTTTTTTCTACCGCCAGCATCGACATTGAGTAAAGTAGAGAATCTACGATTTCCAAGAATTATGTAATTCTCCTATTAAAAACTTGTTGTTGTTGTGATAGGAGTGCTTGTGCTTCCCTGATAATATAATTTATGATCCTTCAGATAAAAGTTTCGTCAAATAATCCAAGTCGGAACCTAAACGTTCTGTATTTTTTGTAATTGTCCCAGAACAAAAGGTGCGCAGAGAGATGATAACAGAGACAGGTGAGCGCAGACAATAATCTATTGTGCACTTCGATTGTACGCCACCGTTCGTTAATAAACAAGAGCGTGATTATGGTTTTAATTTCAATATATAAAACCGAATGACCGTCTACAGATTTTATATATATATAACTGAACTATGAAAACGGACTTTTTCTCTTCTCTCCCCCCCCCCGTTGTGGTTAATGTATGCAAATAGAACAAATAAAACAGCAGTGAGATCTGGTTATTATCTAGGATGCGGTTGACTTCGAGTTAAATAAAATCCATCACCTGTTTGGAGCGATTAGGAGACGACTTACCTAAAGTAAAAGTCGCAGAAAGTAGAAGAAGAGTCCAGGTGAGACGTATTACTTCCACCCTTGCCTGCTCCCCCATCTTCATCTCGGCTCGGAGTCTGCCAACGCAGTTTGTTTTCATACAGCTGCACACCTAGTAACGACAACAGATAGATATCGATTAGCTAGCTCACCATTATATCCGGCTCCGTAATCGGTATGAGAATGGAGCCCGTATCGATCGGCGTGGTCGACACGGCTGATGCTCGAATTCACTTTTACCTTGGTCCTGAAGTAGAGCGAAGCAGTGGAATGGTCTTACAGCGAGTGGGATAGACTGGACGGGCAAAAATAGCCTCCGTATTCTGTTAATCAGGTTCTGACATTTCATTAAAAACAAGAGATTATGTAAATTTAGACAAATAAATAGTGGGAGGGAATTTAGGGTCCCTCATGTTGTTGAAAATACTGTTCATTATAAAGAAATTCGATCTTATCAAACAGGTAATTTTCTGAAAATTTACTGAAAAATCAGTCAGAATCAATTTTCCAAGATGGTCTAATGTAACTTAAAACGTTCTGTTTATGATGGTACAAGTTATTATGCATCGTAATAGACGAAAATAAATAGAAACGGTTTATGATTTTCGTGTAGAAGAAAAAGAGCATAGAGCCAAAATCTCTATTAGTAAATATCATCTAGTCTATTAAAGCTTCACGTAGGCCGGCCAGTGGCTAGGATACGGGAACGCAAAGGCTGAGAACCCGAGGTCTGACAAGATTTCTTCTTTATCGGCAGGCTTTGGGAGTTTCCTCCCACATCTGAGCAGTTCCAGTAGGGCTTTCCCTGCCCCTCGAGTCGCAGAAGATATAAGGGACTGAATAACAGCGCCACTAAGCATCTTCGACAGTATAGCATCCGTTGAAGAGAAGATATCTCCGTTGCTGGAGTGCGTTGCACGAAAACGACTTCGCCTATCTCCACCACATCAGTTAACGCGAGAGTGTGTCCAATGGCCGGAATCCATTTTGCTCATCGTTCATCTTCTATAAACTTCATTCAGCTAGCGAGACGTTATGCCAACATTAGTATTTTTGTACAGTGGACCATAGCGTGGGTCCGCTACCTCCGTCTCACGAAAACTGCTGGAGCAGCCAACATCGTATCCAATGTCGCTAATGCGCCTTTTGCCATTAAGCCAGTTCCTTACGATGGTGAATTGCCGGTCCCAAATCCGCGAGAAACTTGGGAAGAACAATGGTTACGATGAAGATATGCCACCTCAGTCTACGAAAGAAACGAATGAATGATCTAATACGAGATCTTACCTTATCAGAACAAGCCGAACTCGTCGGTTCAAGGTTGCAGCGGTGAAATGATCTTGTGAATGGTTTAGGTTATATTTTTATCGTTTTTTCGAAGTTTAATCTAACGGTAGTTCTTTCGCATAATTGCTAGCATTCGATTCTATTAGCTTATTCTGTTGGCATGAAAAATACCGATGACATTCTAGCCATTCCAAATGCCATCATGTAAAGCAACCATGACTGAAACATTTGTGACGATTTAAACATTATGGAGTTTATAATCCGCCCTGCAGTCAGGCTTCACAAAGTTTCTGTTCTTTTCGTCTCCGGAATATTTGGGAAGCAGCGACCTCGAAGAGATTCCAAACACTCCAATAGTTGATCCGAATAAAGGTTTTCCTTTCGTCTCTATATATCCAGCTGGGCTTAGTTCAAGACTTGAGACAAAGGAGGAGAGGATGCTAACCATCTCGTGGATACGTTCCCGAAAACCAGGGACGACCAACTGGAGGGAGGAATTTTTGTTGGACCACAGAATCGTGAGATCAGATGATTATTCGACTTGAGAACGAGTCGTCTGACATTGAATTAGCCGCTTTCCAGTCATTCGAGGCGGTTGTAAGAGGATTCTTGGGAAAGACAAAGGTAGGTCAGACATTAGATTCAAAGATTCTGGATGACTATGAAGCCTGGTCTTCCCAGTGTCGCCAGAGATCTACTTCTTACACCCTCGTTAAAGATGTTTTCATGAGAATCTGGGTGCTATTAACGAAGAAGATGAAAAGCGCTGCTTCCATTAGGATATTCCAGTAATGGAACAACGGTATCAGGGCAACTGAAATCCGGGAATAGTGGGAGACTGCTGCTGGTTTATTCAACGAGAAAATGAGATCGAATACAAAAGAAAATCGAGTATCACAACTTTTCCTTTAAAAATAACTTAATTATTTGTTTTGCATGTTATATTACCACGGTTATTTTATATGTATACACTATACAGTATTTACATATGCATATTTACATATTTACAATATATAAAATTTGATAGGCTTTTCCCATCTTTCCTGTTCGTATAGAAAGTAATATTTTTGTACATTTCTCAAAAAAATATACGTTTTATACAAAAAATGGATATTTGTACTGCAATCGGCAAGGTCGTTTTTACAGAGGCCAACTACTTTCATTGAAAACACAGATAAAAACTTAAAATTTACCTGACGAAAGAGAAGGTAAATTAAAACTGTCATCTAAAAATCAGATTTCTCTGCGCGCAACATCTGTATCTCGCTGCTTTTACGTTATGGTTAATACCTGGGACCGGATACCATCACATACGTCCCCTAGTACAAGTGGAAACCTGAAGCCTGGTAGCTTCTAGTTTCTTTCTTCGTGAAAAGAAAAATTCAGGGGGAGGTATTGGTTTTTATGCAGGTCTTAAATTTTATTTACATCGCCCTGGGGACGAATATACAGCACTGCAGAGGAATCTATGCTATGGACAGCGATGTCCAAGCAAGAGCCGTGGAGCAAAAACGAGTGTAATATCGAAAAGTAGTGATTAATGGGCACTTTCTCGGTCTTATGGATGCCGGATAACAAAGACTTTACTGCAGTCTGTCAGCGAATGGAATGTATTTCAGAAAAAATCTTACGTTACCAGTAGCAGAAGAGAGCAATTCTTTAGCATTTCAGTGTTTCTTAGTATAAGAAGGACGGCAACACTGCAACTTTAAAATCGTCTTTAAGGTCTAACATTTAGATATTCAAAGAGCAAAAATACATAACGATGTGGTAAAAGTTACTTTCGTCTTGCAAATTGTCATATTCTCGAAATCTTCAACCGGTCACGCACACATTTTGAAACTAGATCCTTTGCGTTGTATTTTCATTTTAATTCTATTTTGAAATATTAATATCCAATTTATATATTTATTTTTTTTTACTTAAAACAAACACTTTTTTAAGAAAGGGGATAAATGTACTGATGAGCACAATTAATCTGTAGTATCACTTAATCTTCAGATAAAGTGTCCATTTTTGAGTTCCAAAATTTCATGGTTAGAAGATCATAATCTCGAATTTTCACTCACCTAGGAAAATCTTTTTGTTTAAAAAAAATAATAATTTCCTCCCACATCTGAACAGTTCTATGATGATGATGAAGAAGCCTATCTCGCAATTCTATTATAGTCATTGTAACCACGTCATCCTTCTAGATTTATTTGATGCAAACTTGTCATTATTATTAATGGTGCTTTGCTACAGAACCCACTGCGATACCTGTAGATGGGTTAGTACCTTTTGTCACAAGTAGAATGATGTGTGTGTTTTCAGCATCTCGGGATACTGTAGACAGTTAGCGTTGGAATTTGAACCAGGAGTCTCCGGAGCCTTACAAAGGATTATTCCGCATTGTATTTCATTAATGAAAAATCTAATTTAGACCTATCGAAAGAGGCGATGTAAAGTTCATCTGATTTATATTAAATTTGGACTTTGATCGTTGTAAAGCAGCAGGTAAACTAAAACAATGTATTTCACTTGTCAAAGCCAAGCACCGGAAGACAGCTCGTGTCAGATACGTATGTTAGTTAGCTCCTCCTGTTCACGTGACACAGGTTTTCGCGCTGACGCTCACATGCTCGATAAATCCCGGACTAACATATAAGTCCTCTGTGCTGCTGATCTTCGTCTTCTTCTCACTCAAAGTACATGGCTGCAGAAAACAGTCTATGCGATCGATCAGAAAACAAACGTCGCCCATGCATATTTGAAAGCTTTCTTTAAAAAGATTCACATAGATTGGTATCGGTGGTTTAATTGTGAAGTGACGTTTGGTCGCTTGTGGTCCCCTATAGCGACTTGTTGGCCCTGACGACGTTTGTGCAGACTTGTGTAAGGATTCGACTCCCAAAGTCCAGTTAAGAAATAGGTGATAAAATAAAGTTAACATCTGTGATTGATTTTCCTGCTAAGATGCACTGAAAACTATCGTTTTAGAAGAACCTTAACCCTTACGACGCCGAAAGCGGATATGTCCGCTTTGACATTTATAGCCATTTGATGCCCCGAAATTTAATTAAGCACCGAAGGGGCTAAATACTGGTTTAGATGTTTGTATCTTAAACCACAACGACACTGCGTAAGCACCACCGGACGTCTTTCGAGTGTCGTCAGCAATTGCCAAGCCTCATTATTGAATATCGATACAGCTAGCGTGCGGGTACTAAAACACTCACTCAGCTATTTATTCAGCAACCGCTGATGATTTTACTTCGCATTATTGGATAGTAAGGGTTATACAATCTATAAATCTGGGATACAGATACGAAATTATCCACGCAGGTTGACGTTTTTAATTTTAATTCACTGTGTGGAAGGTAAGAAAAAGAACAGTCTGAAATTTAGAGCAGCCAAGCGGCGTACCTGTAGAATTGGCCTGTGATGTCTGGACCAAAATTAATTGGCAAATAACTTTTATTATAAAAATTCGTTTTTACTTCCATAAAAATCAAAAATAGCCAATTTCCTTGGCATTTCGTTAACCTTAAATTAAATAGTAAGTGTCATCTAAATTCCACCTAAAAGTAGTCTTTCTGCTCCCTTGTGGGATCCTGTAAAGGTGATGTGGAATTATTCATTATGAACCTTACTTACACGTAAAATTAAGTTTTCCAACGATAGATAATAAACTTGACTTTTTTATCGAGTGCAACTGTACAGAAACTTCTTTATTCAATCATAAAACCTCCATTTTTTTAAAAAATAAAACAAATCCCTTTAATGTCCTGTATGCTGAATAAGGTCCTGGGCCAAAATTGGGGCTTTCCGGTTAATAACGTACAGAAATCTTCTATAGTATGTACTGCTGCAAATGTTATTCTGTTTGGCTAACAAAGACAATAGTTCTTCTCTCGGACATCTGTTTGTTTTTGCCACGGGGGCGCAAGGGGAACTCACTCCCTTTGTGATCCTGGGCCAGCATCTATTGGAGAACTACAACCGCCGCCGGGCGGTATCCAGAAGATGATTGTAACTGGCTCTGGTCGTTTTTCGTTTTATCGTATCAATGGCTGACTTTAATCGGGAAATAGTTTTCTTACTTCAGTAAACAGTAGATACAACGATATGTGTTTGATACATTGCGCGCTGTTCGTGAAATTCAGGAAACCTGGCAAAATCTTCAAATTCTTAGCAGTATTTTCCTCTAATACCTCAATGAATCGACTATAGCGTATGCTGGGGAACTGATAAAATATTTACGTGTAATTTTTTGAAAAAATATAGACCGTATAGTATTTTATTGGTCATTATGGTTTGTCACGGCAAGAGATCGGACACTATCAAGTTACTCTTTATTGTGACTAGCGTAACATGAGATATCATTAAAAGTCAATCCTATTACTGGTGTCAATTATTATCACCTCATTTGTGTCAGCAAATTAATTTACTGCTTGCAGATAAAAAATTCTGGCGTCGTAATCAATAATTATACCAGCACAAAAGATAATTAGCAAGACAGTGAACGCTTTTAGAATTCATTTGCGTACCTGCCTTTTTAATTATTTATCATATATTCGATATGATAAGATAACCATTTTCATTGTTTGGTTCAATATATGGCATATTAGAAATGTTTTAAAGGATTTTAGTATTTATTCTCTCAGTTTAAAAAAGAAAAAAATCTCGAAACCCAAAAGAGTATTTCTCCAGGTGAGCGTCTGCGAGACGGGACGCATGTTTGTTGCTAACCATGACTAGACGTCTTTTCGCGGTCTCCTGGGCCCCCACCCTGACCCTGACGTACTCCCCTTATTCCAGCTCTCCTACGACGACTTAAACTAGGACGGGTTTTGAAACTATTCTATTCTGATGCTGTTCAGCCATTATTCTCGGCTTTAAAGTGGATGTACACCAACACGTATATCGCCCTAACTTCCGTCATTACCAAAATACAGGTGTATTTAGCGCCGTTCCAGATTATAACATCTTAATTTGGTTAAAGGTTAATGTAGTTGATAACCCATTTCTCAACTGTTTTAATACATTTGTAAATAGCCATTTTCTTTTTCAGCGTTCACGAACCTACATAATTGGCAATCGTTACTGAAGGTCGAGGAACTTTGCCTCGTTGGTATGGATTTCCCCCCCGTCGCCAGAGCGCAGGTTTGGACAGGTATATCTACCTCGGCGCCGATCGATCGCCTCTCGTTTGATCCACGCTTCCTCAGGCTTCCGTTTTCAAGGAAAACAACTATGATCTACTATTAATCTAAAAATTTTCGAGCCATCCTGAAAAATTAACTGATTAAAGCTTAAAGTTCATACAGCAAGTTATTTTTAAAAAAACACAAACAAATTTTACCTTACGAAAAAATCTCTCTACTCAGACTCAGAGAGAGTACACACAGCAGCACCTACGTATATCACCATATCAGTTCTCTGTTACATCTCATCTAAAGTTAGATGCTACAAAATGCAATCTTAACATAAAAAAAGATAAGAAAGCACAAACTAAAATTTAAACTATACATGCAAATTAATAAGAAGTATATTATAAGAAACAGAAAGATGAAATACGCTAGAACCATCGAACTCGTTTGTCTGTAATTTTCGGTTAGCTTTTTTGTAAGCGGTCGAATTCTCAGGAAATATCATTTAGAGACTAAGTTTGCTCCTTAATTATCTCTTGTTTCCGCAACAGATGGCGCTTCTCTTTGCTGGCTGAAGGAAAACAATCGGGAGGGCGCAGAAAGAAACGAGGCCAAGAGGAACTTAGCCAGTACTCTGGTGCCGATATACTAATTGGCGATTTGAAAGGCAACAAACAATTTTCCTTATTATCTATTTATTTTATTATTACGAGTATTGGATTGTACAAATTCATTGAAATTCTCGCCAATCTAATCCAAGCTCTCGGTTAATCAGCAACCACGACAAACGGCATCTTTGCTAGATGGCCTATCATGTGTGTTTTAACGTGAGGGGTAGTAATAGGGAAGGATTCTATAGCAGAAATGAGAGAAAGAAAGGGTCCATTTTACAAAGAATAATGGGTAAGGGTCTGAGACGTCAGATTAAGGGTGGATGGTACGTAAGTTCATTGTTATGCTGACATCATACAAATCAATTTCTATTTAATAACAATTAAAAGTAGCAATGTTTTTAAAATTTATGTTTTTTATGTACGCACATTACTAATATTGAACACCAATTTATATATATAATATTACTATACGTATTTACAAAACTAGAATAATGTATGCATTATTATAAGAGTAAACATTAAACATATTTTAAATTCATATATGTATTCTACGTATTTCTGTTGACATTCACACTGGGTGTGCTTATTTATCTACCTGTGGATTTATGAGTGATAAAGTTTACGATTTAGACTCAATCCGCCCCACCTAAGTTAAGTTCATTACACTGCTGCAGCCAAGTTGCCATCAAATACTGATTACGTCCTTTCTGTTTTTGAATACAACTGAATTAATCTCACCTGTCCTTTTTACCTCTGTTTTCCTTGTCTCCTGCTGGGGAACTAGTGGAATAGAGAACCTGGGTTGATGGGTACGAATCAGGTCAGTATCAAGACACTGACAGGTGAGAGAGAGTCTTCTGCTACCTGGTCGGAGGACCGAGATGGAACTTGCGGAAATATCGATTCGGTTCCCTAGCTACCGCTTCGACTAATGCGCGGATCTGAAAATCAATTAAAGCAGTTTAAGAGGCTGCTGGATGATTTTCGCAGTCATGACGTCGCAGTACAATATTTCCATGGCGACATCCTCGAGAGGATGATTCAGAAAAATAGCGCAGATTCAGAAAAATAGCACATGATTTTCACTTAACAATCCATTAATTCGCGCGTGTTGGAGAGTTATTACCTAGAAAATTGTAGTAATGACTGAATTATCCTTAACAAAACTTTTAAAATATAAACGATTTAAGTCCAAAGTGAGCCACGTTACAACAGAAAAGATTAGTAACACAACTGAAGTGCAAATTGACGTGTTATTTTAAGTACAGAGACATAAATTATTAGACAGGTATGAAAAGTACGTAATTGTCTGATCTGTATGAATTTAGTAGACTACCTGAAGTATAGATTAGGAGAAAAGATATTTATTTTGTAGCGGTGGAAACTACTGTTGTCGCGGGATCGGATGGAGAATCTTAGGTGATTTCTGACTTTTGAAATAAACTTTATTTGTAAATTGAAATTTTATTTAAATGTGATCAGTTTTTGGTTTAAATGTATTTTGTGCCACATTTGTTAATAATATAGAAGTTGCTATCGTTTTCCCCATTTGTGATGATCCGCAAAGATTTCCGATTTTATAACAAGTACATGCACTGTATTACAAATAAGCATAATAAAGTCTTCGATGTACAGAGAAAAGTTGGAACCGAAAGAATGCACAGCTGTAAAGAAATTAGAGATACATTTGCATCCACTTGATTCTTCTATGGAAGAGATTTTTAGAGTGTAGATTCGCAGAGAGAAATGTAACCCATAAATCACTTTTTTTAGTGACAGATGTTGTTTATATAGGACGTGAATTATTTTAACAGGTTCTGATGGGGTGGAATTTCATACGCGGGATCTTTTAGTTTCGGACAGACTGTAGAGAGAGAGATGGAGAGAGAGATGACGTCAGTACAGAGAGAGAGACGGAGAGAGAGATTACGTCAGTAGAGAGAGAGAGATGGAGATGACGTCAGTAGAGAGAGAGAGAGATGGATGGATAGAGAGAGATGGAGACGACGTCAGTAGAGAGAGAGAGACGGAGAGAGAGATTACGTCAGTACAGAGAGAGAGATGGAGAAAGAGATTACGTCAGTACAGAGAGAGAGGATGGAGAAAGAGATTACGTCACTACAGGAGAGAGAGCAGAGCATAGCACTTAGTAAACACGGCTTACCTAATCCGTTTGTTTCGGCATAATAATATAATAATAATAAAATAATATAATAATAATAATATATAATAAATAATAATAATAATAATAGTTGCCATGAAATTCAGATCACCGCGAAGAGGAGCTTTACAAATGAACGCCCCGCAAACGCTGAAACACCAAACAAATTTCAGTCCATTTGCCTTCCCGCCTAACAATGAACTTCTGGAATTAAACAGACTGCTCAACACAGAGCAGAAAGAGGACCGGCAAACGCAAGACTTCGCCGAAAAGCAGCTGTTTCCACTTAAGTGGAACCAGCGCGGAGTCACGTGATCGCCATCTTTATTGGAAACAATAAGGAAACCAAAAATTGTCTCGAAACATTAGACACCGAAATCTCCCAGTGCTTCAGAATACACGCATTATGTATATACATTGGCCAGGTATAATTAATCATAGAATCTTCAATAAAACATCCTTATCACAAACTTAAATAATGATTTTAGAGCATATGGTCTGACAACTACGTATATACAGAAAAAAAGTGTTATTTTCGAATATGTGACAAGGGAGTTTCTATTAACATATTTTTCCTCATTGAGAAATTATTTTATTAGAGTGTCCAAAATTATGGCGTATATATATGTGTGTGTGTGTGTGTGTGTATGTATACTTATATTGCGATCGTGCATTTATATCCTACAAGAATAATTTATAATTCTGGAACCTTCTCTTCTAAGCTCTAGAGCCTAAAAAGACAAGAGCAGACATTTATCCGCTTTCAGCCACCTTGAACGAGTCGTTAAGAGAGAAAATGGCGTCTTAAAGTCTCGCCTCTCTGAAGCCAGCTTTTGACGTCAGCGTTGGGTAATGGCGCCATTGTCGTTTAAGCAAACTTAGCAGGAAGTGCTGGCAGTTAAAAATCAAACCAGAGCAGTTTATTTACTCGTTGGCACGGGTAACCAGAGTTAATAGAAATGAGATTTCGGTAAGCACTTGGTCGAGATACTCCGAAACACGTTACGTCATTATTACTGAGATTTTTTCTCGATGTCTCAGATGAATTTTTCTCTTCTGCACAAAGCAGCTCCTACGCAGCAATACTATTAAGCCATATTTTTGCGCCTGATTTTTTGCAATGCAGAGTTTGTAGTAAGAGCGAATGTTCCTCTATAAAGTCATAAAAGATTTCGGTACCGATTGGTGAATGCATTAAGTACAGCAGCCACACTGATATATCGACCGTCAGAGATACACCGATGACGCAATTCTCTGTTTTTGTTTGGTTGCGCAAATTGGTTTTTTATGCTGCTCTTGTCCAATTCTTCACTTCGCCCGGGCGTGGATGATGCAAACTTTGTCTGGAACAGCGACTGGAAAACCGCTTGCTTCTGGTCAGATTCTTCCAGAAACTCTCGCCCTGCACAAGACCGGAATCGGTGTCGAGTTTCCACCACATCGATCGATGTCTCGTCCAGTTCGTCGAAAGTCGTGCTACATAGGGTTTTTTGGGATACAGAAAAGCAAATGTGTCTCGCACAGTCTTCTGCCCCTGCCCGGTGTCTGTGACTCGGGATAGATTCTTCCCCTGGCTGCCGTGACCCGGGTTGTCAGAGTTACGTGTATATATAGCGCACTGCGCGCCATCTTGCTGTGCCAGACCATCTCTTTAAACTCGAGCCAAAGAATGCAGATATCTGGCGTAGTCTGCCGAGAAAAGTCCCTGCCTGCACATTCGCTTCCACTGCATCGCTAATGGCGAGGTTCAAGCTACGTGACGCCCAGTGAATGTAAGGAGCCGATCTCCGAACACTTTTTGTACCCCCAACCATAACATCGGTTTCTCGTTGGTTTCGATAAATTTGCATATAACAGTTGCTAGTTCTGCTGCGAGAAAGGTTTTCTTTTCGACAAACTCACCTTTATTCAGTGTCCAAATGTACCCACCGCATCACCACGACCGATGGCTGGTCCGATCGCGTGGTGGCGCTGGCGGTACTGACAATCATCGGAGAGAATGGAACAGTGGCTATCTGTTCGTGGTGACCCCTAACAGTCAAAGAACAAATACCTGCTTTGTATCTACAGTCATATGTAGAATGAGGCCGGCCACAGATATCTTCAAATGTATTCAAAACTACTCCGAATATTTTAAAAGTAGAATTCAATCCGATAGCCATTTTGAGAACCGGTTGTCTGTGCTCGTATAAGTCATCCACTTGCTATCGGTATAATTAATTACTCGTCTCTAAGGTGTGTTAGGGTTATAAATACATTCCATTGGAAGAATACACGCAATAATATGTATGGTTTCTAGCTCTTTGAAAACCTGAATGTCACTGGCGGACATCGACGGCGGTAGCCGATCTCACGACTGGCGAAATAACGGATTCTCAAACAAGCGGGGCCGATGAAAAGCGTGGAATTGACTGGCGTCAGATTAACTCGCTTTGGGAGGGAGCGATCATTTAATTCCTGATTATGGGTAATCCGAGGGGAACTCGGCTGGTGGGTGATGTGGTACCCCTCCCAGCAAGATGTGGCGGCAGTGGCTGACACCTCGGACTTCGCCACAGATGGTAACATAAAAACAAATTGGACTTTTTAAATCACACAATGGAGCAACAAAACGATGAGCGACGTATATTTTTGGGAGACAAATTTTTTAAACAAAGGGCGTTATTATGTGTGGGCGCATTCTGTCAGAAATGAGCGGTTTGGGTTTCTTCCCACCTGGTCTCGTCTCGATGTAGCCAGGGAAGAACTTGGTTCCGCCTTCTCATCCCTTTCCTATGTCAATGGTCGGATGTAAAACGGATATTCGGGAAATCGAAATGAAGTGAAGTATGCTGCGTATGTGCGAGGGTCGTGTGGCGTGGATAATTGTGGCACATGGCAGCTTGCTATCTATTAACTGTTTAAAGAGGCAGAGAGACCGCAGACCATTCCTTGCCATATCTGAGTCAATAATCTCCGTTTAATCTTAGCGTTAATACTTATTGAATATTAGCATTTATAATCCGGAATTTATTACAAATAATATAATTCTCGTATATCGTGAACCCACTTTATTAGTAGTTCGATTAGTAGAATCATGATATAATATCAACCTAATTCGCATTTTGAATTGTCTTTAAGAGGTAGTTTAAGTTAATTTGCAACGATAGATTAATTTATATATCCTTTTACTCGCCAAATTCCTCGTCCCCCCCCCACCATTTCCTGGACAAGGGTTAGATTAAAACTACTTTGTTTAACAAAATCCTTTTTATGAAAGAATCCCTGCTGCTTTACTGTACTTTGGGTACAAACCAAAACCCTTCACAACTGGGTTCCCAGCTGTTACCCCTCTGTTTGATTAATCGTGGGTTAGGGATAATTCTGCGCATCGCTTTTCTTTACTTGTATGTTCTCATACTTTATTATTATTTAGGTGTTTGAATGGGTCTATTCTTCTTTTCTTGTTTGCTTATTAGCCAGATTTCATCTTTTAAACGATAATTATTGAATGTCTCGCTAAAAAAATAATTGCCAACGCCATTCCTTCACCCATGACAGTCCGTGGATGTCCCCGAAAACCGCTAACCTGCCGCTATCCGAGACGTTCCGCGTGTTGTTTCACAGCTGGAAACACAAAACACGATTGGCAAACAGTGAGATGTTAATCGGGAATCCAGCGAGTGCGATCCTAGGCAAAGTGTTTTGTAAAATGAAATGATTCTCGCTAGCCATTTTCTGTTTAACAATTATTCATACATGGAGCCGCCTCCATGACGACAAAAACCGCGTAATCAATTAAAGCTGACAAACTTGTATTTATGGTATGAAACATAATCATGGCTAAAGTAAAAACGTTAATGTTGTGATTGTTTAATAACACCCATTCAGTACCCTTTCTTCGTCATGGGTCTTCCAGCGCCAGAGACCGCACAGGTAAATGCAGTGTGTGTTCCGGTAATCGGTTGTCAAAGTTACGAGGCCGGGTTTATTAATCAACTTTACCACGAGATTTAAAGACAGACTTTGACGGACACCGTATCCCGGAACTTTGGAGGGAGTTGTTACTAAGCACGGACGGGGAAGTTCTGCCGAAAATATCTTTGATAGGTTGGACAAAAGAAAGAGTAAAAGATATGGCATGCAAAGAGCCATCAGGGCTTACGACAAGCCTGTAACACCACATTTATCTCCCTCTCTCCGTACTGACGTCATCTCTCTCTCTCTCCGTACTGACGTCATCTCTCTCTCTCTCCGTACTGACGTCATCTCTCTCTCTCCGTACTGACGTCATCTCTCTCTCTCCGTACTGACGTCATCTCTCTCTCTCCGTACTGACGTCATCTCCCTCTCCGTACTGACGTCATCTCCCTCTCCGTACTGACGTCATCTCCCTCTCTCTCTCCGTACTGACGTCATCTCCCTCTCTCTCTCCGTACTGACGTCATCTCTCTCTCCCTCTCCGTACTGACGTCATCTCCCTCCCTCTCCGTACTGACGTCATCTCTCTCCCTATCCGTACTGACGTCATCTCTCTCCCTCTCCGTACTGACGTCATCTCTCTCCCTCTCCGTACTGACGTCATCTCTCTCTCTCCGTACTGACGTCATCTCTCTCCCTCTCCGTACTGACGTCATCTCTCTCCCTCTCCGTACTGACGTCATCTCCCTCTCTGTACTGACGTCATCTCCCTCTCTGTACTGACGTCATCACTCTCTCTCTCTGTACTGACGTCATCTCTCTCTCTCTCTGTACTGACGTCATCCCTCTCTCTCTGTACTGACGTCATCTCTCTCTCTCTCAAGCAAATCATCATCAAATTCACTGTAAATTTCAAACTTCTCACGTTTCCACCAACAATATGATTGACGCTCACGTACTGTTAGTATCAGGGATTACTCAACTCGTTTGCCATTTTTAAGCTCCTTCTTTCGGACGAATTTGGGGTAATTAAAACAAAATATTTTTTTTCTAAATTCGTGCATTAATTCAGAAGTGAGAATTTCTACGTTGTAAAAGATAAAGATCAATAATTCTGTTGAAACCACCCAGCGGGGAAATAGTCTGTTTCGATCTCCATTTTCTGGGGACGACCTTGTCGCCAGTGGCGCCAAAGACGTACACGTGCAGCAGGTGCGTGCGCGAGATTCTGGTCCAAAAAAAGGTGTGTTACACAGCGATTTATAAATTACTGCCAATACAATATTTAGATTTCCGTGTTATTTTAAAACGTCGAAGACAAATCCTAACAGTTATTTTTACTCAACAGATAATTGAAAGAAATAAAATTGATGTTTCATGTGCTATTATCGCGCGATTAACGTAGGAAAGTTGGCCATAAGTGTGTGTTTGATTTCCAGGTCTGTTCCAGAAGAACCCATTACGAAGGAGGGTGCACTATTCGAGACCTTCCAGAAGTTTAAATAATGAACGGCTCCTACGTCAACAGTACCGAGGGAACTCGACAGCATTGATAGAGGGGCACGGGCCGCCACCTATCCATCAATTAGGCAGCACAGCATAGCCTTTTAAGGGTCTGGCACAGCCCCCACCCCTGCTCATTGTTGTTCGTTAAAACTAGGCGAATAAGTAGAAAAACTGAATGGCTTGATATTAATGAACTAAAAATATTTAATCACCGGAACTGGTTTTCCCATTTCTCGTTTTATATCATAAGCTGGCGCCGCCACTTGGTCGTGTAAAATATAAACTCTCTCTACAAACGAAACGAAATAAATTCAAGCCCCCTTCTGTATAGCGACTCATCTTTAAAAAAAACCGTCAGGCGGAGATTGAGCTGAGATTGAGCGGTTCAGAAATCTGACTGAGTCGAGACCTTTTCTGTCATCTGATTAGCGCTTTAAACCTGAAGTAAAACAGTCATTAAATGCCAGGAACGTCTAGAATTAAAAGATGTTCGTAAATTCGCTTTCCTTACCATTTTTTACCCTAACGGTTTTGCTATTATTTATCTCCCTTGTCATTTATCTCCCTTGTCATTTATGGCCCTAACTTGTAACACGTGAATTCACCTCCTTACCATACACCCTGTCTATCTAGTACAATTATTCACGTTCCTCACAATGTTTAACCCTAAAGTTTTACGATTATATAAAATCACCCTTTAATATATATATATAGGATCCTAACGTTTAAGATTACTTAAAATTACTATTCTTACTCTAACCATTTTACGATTACGTAAACTCAACTACATTACCCATGATTTTACGGGCTCGGGGTAGGTTCGTGCGTGGTCGGTCTCGATGGATTCTAAGTAGGAAGTCTTTATTTTTAAAATAATGACGAATCCCACCCGACCCTGCAAAGGAAACATCGTTCCTTTAAAAACCCGGCTACGATAACCGAGCTCTGCGCGTTTGTTGTTTAGGGATCGTGAGACAGCGGAGCGAGAAGTAAAGTGAAAACGAGGCAGGGTTTCCCGTTGAGATCTTCAAGTCGAGTCTGACGTGTGCCCTTTTACGATAAGAACCCTGATCGTCTGTTTTGAAAAGGATCGGTGGGATTTTGTAATCGCAGACTGTCGAAAGGAACCGCACCACGTTTATTCTTAATGCAAAACGGAAGCCTGGGATGGGTTGGACACATCTGACAAGCTTGAAGTTAAAGTGTCCAGGGCTATCTATAAATTTCTGTAACTAAATAATAATTTGTCATGAGTACTGAAGAGAGAGCAACAATAAAACTCCTACGATGGAACGGATAATGGCGAGGTAGACGATCAGAAACGAATCCCTTATTTCCGGGGAACAGATAACTTTATTTGTAATCACTGTCGCTTGTCAGTTAGTTTTCCAAAAAACAGCAGGAAACAGATGTAGCTTCCACACTGTTTATGAAACCAATCGCCGACACGTTGCCTCACGACTTAGCATATTTCCTTCCACTTCCTTCACTTGGAAGCTCACCCTTCCTTTACACCTTAGATCTACTTTCACTTTTATCAGTGAACTTATTTTGTAACGATTTTGGCGGAAAACTTCCAGGCAGTCGCCATAGTTACGTCATATTTAAAACAGCAAAATGCAATTCTAGATGGAGTGGGGGCGGGGCTTTGCTCGATCAGGGCAGTTCGAAAACTCTTGTCTTATTTCCTTTGATGTCTGTTTATTTCATTAAGGATCCGATCCGACATCAACGCTGCACAGAAGAAAGAAATTTTAAAATGAACTCCGTAAGCGCCATTTTTAGGTAGTTTAGAAAATACATTCCAATTTATAATTTTTTAAAAATGAACGAAATTGATCTCTATTTGTATACAGTTTAATCAATCGAATTCGTTGTCTTTTGGCGCTAGAATCTTAGCAGACCAGATGTGCCAGACTTGGTCTGCCATCTCCGGTCTTCCTGCCTCCGTCAACGATGATTCGGTCCTCTGAGGTGCCACCAGTCTGTGTCGGAATCGCCATGCAGCTCAAAATGTGACTCGGTCAAAGGTGTCGCTTACAAAATATTTTAAGAACCTCATGCATGAAGCAGGAAGACATTTCTGGCAACGAAAAGCCGGTTACTTCCTTGTTCAGCATGTACCAGCCCAAAATTGGCTGACTAATTATTGAGGTTTTGCCTAAGAAGCTTTGTTCTTCAAATAAATGGAGGAGCAGTTTCGGCGATATCTAGTATCGCCGTCTGAACAGGCGATGATTTTAAACTTTTGGTAAACAAAGCAGATGTTGAATTAACGCTTAAGTAATAAAAAAAGACAGACAAATATCTACATCATAAAAATAGGTCTGGTAGTTTTTATACACAGCACAGTCAGCTTCTGGAAAGTGCGATTGGACCGATGATAGCGTTCAATTCGGGCAACAGCTATTTACTAAGCAAACATTGTTTAAAGTAGTAGATTCTCTCTCTCTCTCTCTCTCTCGTGGCCATTACAGGAAGAGATAAGAGATGGGGAGAGGGAGAGATGGGGAGAGGGAGAGGAGGGCTTCCGTGTGGCTGACTGGTGCCTGTGAAGTTTAAATGTCAAAGTGAAACATGCGCTCTAGACCACTATAGGAGGAGGAAGTAGCTCCGCTGTTAACAAAACTCTCTCTTTCCACGACGAAGTGTCCAGCCGCCGCCTCTACGGACCAACCGTATACGGCAGTGACCGCCGCTTCCCACCGGCCCAGCCCTGCTATCGATCTAAGGTTCGTAAATCCTCTCTTGTTTGCTGTTCAGATTTTACACCTTAAGCATTACCAGAAACCGAACTGTTGATGGTATAACATAAATAAAACGTTGCGTGTGTCTGTCTTCTAGCAGTTAACCCGGTACTGGCGGCATTAGCCTGCCTGATTAGCTTTCAATTTTAAAGCTAAGCAAAACAACTAGTTGTTTAGTTCATATATAGTACCTTCAGTTTTCCTTGACGCAGATTTTAAGATGACAAGTTATTTCGCCTGTCTCCAATAGTCGGTAAAGGATTAGCTATATATATATACATACATATATGTATAAGGTTTTTTGAGGAGTGAAAAACTTGATAAGTAGGAAAAAAGATTTTATTCCAAATTATGGCGGAAAAAAAATTCATGAGGTGTACGCAATTTGTAAAATCAGAAACGAATGAACCATGTCGAACATTCAAACAACAGCTGAAGTCACGGACTCCGAGAACTGGAGAGTCAACTAAGGAGTGAGTGGGCGGACAGATAGATGCACACGTCACAACTAGAAGCAGTCACGTCTCGTGGCTCCTACAAGCGAGTTCGATGAGTCGTGTTTTAAATCAATGTGTCGGGCTGACAAATCGCGAATAATAATTTCAACTGAGAATCTAAACGAGATGAAAACACACACACACACGACGATCTAGTACAACAATTATTTTGGGGGGGAATTTTATAGTTATTAATGCAGTAAATAACAGAGTTATCATTAGATAATTGGGCGCTGATTACTCGACCAATATCTTCCTAAGCTTGTAGGTAAAACGACAAGAAAAGATACAGTTTCATTGAAACCGTATAAAAAGGAGGGAAAAAAAAACACGATAGCGGGTTTTGCAACATCCTCATCAGGAGCTTTTTTGAACAGGTACAGACAGGCACGTAGTTTTAACAGCTCGCTTGCTCTCAGAATCACAAAGATCGCTACACGAACGTACACGTCTGTCTCCCAGCCAGCGAAGCCATACTTCGCTAGCCGAACTGATATCGATTTGTTTATCCAAACACTGGGTACGATTTCGCAGAACAAGAAAGAGTATTTATATGATCAAATAAAAAAAATTGGATGGCGAGTTCTTTCTATAGCGGGACAAGGAATCGCGAGAGGACACTATTCTCAAATGGTAGCAATCGATAGGACGTCGATGCGGAGAAGAGAAGTAGACGGAGGGATGGGGGAATAGCAGCTAATCAGATAACAACAACATAAAAACGGGGGGGTAATGTATTTTCAGTTAATTCTTCTCCACACTTTTTAAAAAGTATTATTTGGTGGAGAAAAAAGATGATTTAAACTGCACTTAGCAGTGACAAATAAAAAATTTGTTAATTGTAGGAGAAAAATCATCTGGAATTCTAGAGAAATTTCCGACAGGTGGCGTCCAGTTCGATTTGTGGTGTTCGCTGGGCTGCTGCGATTTATGATGGTTACAGTTACATTCTCGATGCTAGATCAAGGAACGGTGCGACGGCCCTTTAAAACAATTAGGGTCTTGTGAAGTATGGCTTTCCACAACCCAACCCGACCCGACCATTAAATATGAATGGCTTTTTTTTTTTTAAAAAAGAACCGTTTTCTTCTAGTTTCAGATAAGATACAGGGGGGGACAACCGTCATCGTTATGCGCAGATCAATAAACATTCTTTTATTCGCCAGTAAGTATATTTTTCACTCATTTTGGCTTTGGCTATACATTTTTTTTTTGCTAAGAGATAATCGATAATTACTTTGGAAGGAATATGTTAGCTGAAAAATGGTTTCCGTGTTCGACTGTAGGTGGCGCTGACAGAAATTCCAACCCTAAATTTGACTCGAAATCGCTTTTGAGAAATTTCTGTTGTTTTAAATGCTACTGACAATTTTATTATAAAACAAAAAAAAGAAGGGGGCCCTTTCAGGTTTCAGACAAAATTATTAGAGTTTATTCGTCGTCTTCTCCCGTTTGTCAATATTACTCGGCGCTCGCCTTTGTTCGTTCTGGTGTGATAGCCATATTGCCCGTCTCTTGTAGCTTCGATCAACCCAAGGCTCAGGATAAACAACATAATACATGAAAGACACCCGGTCCGGTATGGCGTCAAAAACAATAAAAGAGGAGCACGTTGTTACAGAGATAAATGCTAGAGTACCAGCAACTCGTCGTTAAACGTACAGATGAGGTTCTGACCAACGTCGTGTGTTCTCCTTCTGTAACAATCTCAGCCCCGGTTTTAACTAATCGGAGTTCTCTTCTCAGTCTTGAAATGAATATTTACTGCCCTCTTTACCCTGCGTTTCCATCAGTCCAAAGAACAACTGCAGTCGCGATAACAACGGAAAGTTCTTGGTGATGTGTTATTTGTGGGAAAGAGCAGCTTTGTTCAGACAGTATCCCGTCAATTTGAGAACCGCTGCTTCATCTGAAGACATCTAAAATTTCAGCATCTTTGGAATAACAAATGACTAATGACACACGAGGCTTTTATATTTCATGCTATTTTAATGGTTATTTATTATTTTAAGTACAAAATTGAGATCAGCGATTTTCCTTATATCTTTAATGATGTTTGGATTCTCAACGTCACTTTTAACAATGATTCTGTCCGATTTACAAGGTTTGTATTCATACAAGATAAACGAGTAAGAGAGAATTCGCAGTCAACTTGGCGATGATCGTTGATGGTTTCAGCGTATCGATTATCGTAACATCATATCATCGATATATTTTCCAATGCAAATACGTACTAAAAAACCTTAGTATAACCTTTTCTTTAGTAATGAAGCATCAACTAATTAAAGTGTAAATATTACTATCGATACAACTAGTATTAATAACCTCTACTACGAAAGACTGTCTTTCTTTTTAAATTCTAATAATGAATTACTTTGCACCAGCCTTAATTTGGTGCTGAAACCGGGAGACGAGTTTGGATCTTTAAGAGAGGGGGACAGAGGATGAGGACCGGGCTCAGCTTAGATGAGCGAGAGGGAGATCACCATTCTTCCACAGTCCATCTCCATGGGTTTTCTGACTACTGTTCTAGAAGTTTCGCTGGAGAAAGCCGCCAGCCGAATCTAGGTTCACCCGCCCGGTAAGCACCTGCCGTGAGATCTCTCCCCATTAAAGAAGTATTAAAAGGGAGACAACTGAAACACGGTTTTGTACGTTTGGATTAGACTTCAGCTTGACTGAAACTCGACTGTTTGTGGAGGTTCCTCTTATGAGACGAGAACAAGACTCCTCTTCCGTACTAACAGAAGCCTCCATTCTCGTTATTAAACTTCATCACGCGCTTAATGCTTCATAAGCCACGAGTCCAGTTCCCCTGGTCCTCTACTCGCCGTACCTGGTTTCATTTTCAAACTGTCCAGAGATGGAGGAAAGTTCGAATAGGATCCCTGCAATTCCGGGTGGAAGTTGGTTCTATTGGTTTGTGGGTGAAAAAAAATTTTTTTTTAAAGGGAGACAACCTTAAAAGTTCCATTTGTCTTTGTCGCACACATGGTGACGAATCTGGGCTGGCAGTTGTTGTTGTTGTTGTTTTGTAATTTATTTAAATCAATGGATTCTTAGTTGATAAAAGCTGTTGATCGTCAAAGTAAAATTTTCAGGGATCTTATCCGAACCATTTGTCTGCTTTATAAAAATCAACAACAAAACGTATCGTAGTTGCATAAATACTTATAAAGCTATAGATTTTCTGAGATAGTTAAGCTTTCCACGATACTGAAAAGAAAAGGGAATTGCATGATTTTGTAGTAGTTTTTTCTGAGAAATAGCAGAATTTCTTCGTCTTATGAGATTGTCAAGCGTATTGATGGAAAAATAAACACGCAACTCACTTGGACACTGCAACTTTCGGGACATTCTGTTTATAACTAATCAAAACGACACTACCAGCTGCTCACGAAGAGCAGTTCACAAATTATTAGGTTGTTACAAATGTTTTGTTGGTTTTTTACCGCAACAATGAGACTTCATATCGTCGCTGAACTTGGAGTTTATTAATCAAAGTAAGTTCCATTACAATCAATACACTTCTGCCAACGAGTTACAAACACATTTATAAAATTTTGAAAAAATTCAGCATTTCTGGAGTCGATAAACTGTTGGAAGGCAGTTTCAGTTGCTGCTTGGTTGGAGAAGGATTTTATAGGCAGGAAGCTGTCGAGATGTTTGGAAAGAAGGTAGTCTATGGGAGAAAGGTATGGAGAATAGGCTGGGTGAGGGAGAACTTCATACCCCAACCTGTTCGGTTTCTGAAGAGTCACTTTTGCAACATGAGGACGAGCATTGTCGTGGAGCAGGATTGGACCTCTTCAATTCATCAATGCCGGCTGTCGTTGGGAGAGTTTCTGATGAACAGCATTTAATTCACGACAGTACGTTTCAGGTGCGATGGTTTCGCCAGTTTTCAAGACGTTATAGTGGATGACACAAGATGCAGTCCACCAGACAGTGACCATGACCTTTTGGTGGAGGCTGGGTTTTGGAATGTAGTTAGGCGCCTTGTCTCTGTCGAGCCACTGTGCTGATTGCTTTACGACAATCGCAAACATTCATTTTTCATCAAACGCAATGATTTGGTCAAAAAAATGGGTCGCTTTTGTTTCTTTCGACAAGCGAAGAGCAGTTCCCCAATAGACGATTTCGTTGTTATTTATTCAACTCGTGAGGCACTCACTTGTCAAGCTTTTTCACCTGGCCGATTGCGTCAAGATGCCAGGAAACAGCTGCAGTGCTCACGTAAAACTCTCGACGCTCACATTTCCTGATCGAAACTTTGCAAACCATTGTTGTACTGTGCACTCATTTTGCTGTGTCCTCGCCCCGTGCCCGCCTAATGTTACGAGTCGCCTCGCTCGCTTTGTGGCCCGGTTTGAACTGGTGAAGCAAAATGGCACGAAAAACGTTTCTATCCAAGCTTCAGTCAGAACCCTGAGACAAATATCCATTCTATGATTTATGAAAAGGTGGGTTTTTCCTAATGTCTGCCAAAGCACAGGCTACAAAACGATATATAACTTATCTACATACACCTTCACAGGCATGCAAAAAATGAACCCCAAATTAACATAATACAGTTGACGCCCGCGTAATCGTGGCCCCGGTTATTCGCGGAATTTTCCTTAGAACCTAACTAATAATCGTTCGTGGAAACCCCCACATATTCGCGGAATCGCAAATATCTTCCGCGATTATTTTATGGCATTTTTCGTGGCAATATATATTTTTTCACTCTTTTTAACGTTAAATTATTAATATAATTTACTAATTTTTTTAATATAAATACTAACGTAAATTCAGCAAAATATCGATATAAAATAAACGGTATTGGCTGGAGGTTTGAAAGTAGCCAATCCGAGAGCGTTATTCATTTCTCCTGGCTGCTGATTGGCTGCTTCCCACGAGGCGCTGTCTCGGGCAGATGCAGCCCAGCATCGTCCCAGTTTACCGCATGTAGCTATCTCGAGTGTTTCGCTGAGTGTTGTATTTTTTTATTATATGTTACGTTATATTTTGACGCTTATAGGCATTTTTATGGACCACGTCCAATATTCGCGGTTTTTCACTCTTCGCGGGTGCTCAAGGGACGTAACCCCCGCGAATACCAGGGAGGGGGGACAACTGCATAAAAACCAACAGAACTTTCGTAACGACCTAATAAATCGCTCCGTCACAAGTCAGAACTGTCCCTGACTGCTATAGGAAATCTTCTAAAATTAAAAGTCAAAACGATAATCTTTGACACTTAGTCTGGTCAGCAGCAACAGCTTTCTGAGAGCTCCCAAAGCTTGTTCTGATTTGTTTGCAAGAGGTCTTAATAGCCCCGTATTACGGTTCTTACTCGTCTTATTACCCTTTTAAAGCGCTCCTAATATCAGCTCTGTGTTACAACGAAGCGAAAATGTGTTTAGGGTGGAGTCTTCCAACCCATCGATTAAGTTGAGAGTATCGATACAGTCAGGCCAAGGACACATGTGAAGGACCAGAAATTAATCTGAAAGTTGTTTCTACCTATTCAGAAAACGCCACGGATCTTAATTAAAGCGACCCCTTGTCGAAAGTGAAACTACTAAAATGTTTTCCTTAAATTTTAAAAAAATCACGAAACGAAACAAAATCGCGGAACCATTTTGAATGGACGAACGCCCGCTGTCATGGCGGCGTTCCTGCAGCACGTGAGTAGCTAATGGCGATTTACGGAAACGTCTCTCGCTTTTGCAAGTTAAGAGTCAAGTTACACCTCGCTTCTTACCGGACTTTTCTTCCATTGCAGGCACTTTTCTCAGCGAAATGGCAGCGGTGACGTCACAGAACGCAGCAGCCAAAACGGTAGCTGTGACTCACTCACCAGTCGCGTCTGGGCCACGGATGCGCGCGGCTACCCTGTCACCGTCACCAGTCGCTTCTGGGCCACGGATGCGCGCGGCTACCCTGTCACCGTCACCAGTCGCTTCTGTGCCACGGATGCGCGCGGCTACCCTGTCACCGTCACCAGTCGCTTCTGGGCCACGGATGCGCGCGGCTACCCTGTCACCGTCACCAGTCGCTTCTGGGCCACGGATGCGCGCGGCTACCCTGTCACAGTCACCAGTCGCTTCTGGGCCACGGATGCGCGCGGCTACCCTGTCACCGTCACCAGTCGCTTCTGGGCCACGGATGCGCGCGGTTACCCTGTCACCGTCACCAGTCGCTTCTGGGCCACGGATGCGCGCGGCTACCCTGTCACTGTCACTGTCACCAGTCCGTTTCACGTCGCAGGTGCGCGCCATGGCTACATCACAGATGCGAGGGCCGGCAGAGAGCAGCGCGATAATTGGACTTACAGCGGAAGTTCGAAGCAGTGAGAGCGATGATGTGTCCAGCCTGCTGTCGATGGCTATGCCCGGGACGGAAGGAAAAGTGAAAACAGCCACTTCCCAGAACACTCAGACGGGCTCTCCTTTCCGTACAACGGTCGTGAGAGAGGAATCAAAATCCCGGGAGTCAGTGACTAATGTGACTGAGAGGACGGCCAGCAGCAGCAGCAGCTCGTCGTGGAGTTGCCTCACGGGTTCTGTCGGTAGCTCAGGGGCGTCCACGAAGTCGCTAACACAACAGCAGACAAGCAGCACCGACAACATGGCTTCTGCAACATGGACGGCTTCTATTACACACCCAGCCACCTCATCCCCTCCTTTGGAGAACAGTGACGAAGGTAGGTGAAGACAGACGGTATATATCCTCCTGCTTCTCCGTTAACTAGTCCGAAGTTTATCCTCGCCAACCTGGGCAGAGATAGAAAGGATTGAGAGAGATCCCCACCCAGCCTCACCGGGGTACTGGTCTGGCGTCTCTCTCTCTCTCTCATACTTCTATAACGGGGACAGACTTTATGTTGTCGTCTTCAGCATATTCTCAAAAACGTGTTCCATCATAACTTCAATTACCTGTTCATAAGTAGTTGTCGGTCCGTCATAACAACACAACATTAATAGAAGTGTCACTGAATCGTGTAGTAGTGAGCTGATTTTGGAACACATCGTATATGTATCTCCAGGCGCTTATTTAGTCTGAGGGGAAACAAGGAGAAGATCTCTGTAGTAATAGAATTTACCTCATTACCTAGCATTAACTCCACACAAGAATCAAAGTAGATGTCTTATGTCTTTGCCTCATCATCCATCTGACCTAAGGATCGCAGCCAAAGTAGAGGAACTGGTAGCCGTAAAAGCGCAATCAACCAAAAGACTTTCACGTCAGCACCGCAACAGATCGAAGCGCCATTAAAAATTCCCATAAAACAAATTTAAAAAAAAAAAAAAAAGTGTCGTTGGATTGTATTCAAATGAGGAAAATTTTACAGGTAGAACTTCAGGTGGAGATGTCTAAAACTTGTTTACCAATTAAAAGAGTAAAGAGTAGCTGGACTCAAACGTGGCCCATTGATTTGACTCCCTAGCTATTTTACTACCAGGTGCACAGATTTAAGAAACAGATGAAGTTTTGAGTTAGTTATCAGAAGTAAAGAAAGACAACCAAGAGAGAAATTGTCAGGCTCCAAAAAACACAATCTACATCTTTTCGTTTCGTGTTTACCTTACTTGCACGTGTTATTCTGTATAGGCATGTAGTCGAGATACAGAGGCAGGCGATGGGTTTTTACCTACTCATTTGAAGTTTAAATGAACACTTGTAGCTTTGATGTAAAGGATGTTGCATATATATTGAAATGACAGCAACATTCTAAATCTTAACATATTATTACCAGTAGATCGCAGTGCTCAACCTGTGCAATGAAAAACATTCACCTTATCTCTGCCCTATTCTCGGTTTGGAAACCACACACATACAGAGGTACTGTATATATTAAGCCAACTACGACAGAAATTTCCTGCTGAACCCCAAAAGTGAAGAGGAGAAAACGAAAACGCATACAATTAAAACATTCAACAAAGGAAATGAGAAGAACATTTCCATCACTATGCTTCTTCTCAGGTTCGCACAGATAATGTGGCCCTTCCGTGCGACGGTTTTCTGTCAACCTGTTACTGGCAAATTGTTCTTTTGTCTTCCACATTTTTAAGAGCTCGAGCACATCCTGTTTACACAATTTGTCGTCATAAGCACTTTCACAAATACCTTTTTAATAAAAGAACTATCAGAAAATAGTTGTTGTCCCACTAATTTCAAGTACAGTTAGTACTGCTAGCATGTGACCTCGCTAGGTCCATTTGGGTCTACGTGGGAGGGGCCAACCAGTGGTGGGATTCAGCCGGTGCGAACCTGTTCTTGGAATTTCATGAGTTCCGCGAACCGGTTGTTAGCCCTAACTTATTTTATCATCAAAATATAAGGCATGAATCCAATTATTCTTGCTACGGGCCATTTCTAATGAGTTTATCATCTGCTAATTATATTTAGCATTGGTTTGCTGCAGAAAATCTGTTAGTATATCCGATACCTTTGAGCACATTGGAATTTTAAAGCCCTTAGAGCTAAAACAGTTGAATTAGTATTTTAAAACATACAGTATTTTTTTAATTTTCAAAAATACGAAGCTTTATTATTTTAAAAGTTACAGTATTTTTTATGCTGAGCAATGGAGAAAATTAGTTTTGAGCTTGTAATTTGCCATTGTATCTGCTGGTTCAACATTGCAGATTGAGCAGTTCTTATGTGATAAACTGTAAGAAATTATTAATTCTTATAATTTCAAGACTTCAAATGTTAAAAAGTATTGTGTTATATAATTATGAAATAATTACGTGAACTGGTGAACACTACCAGTTACACTTACAAATGTTTTCATTACCCGCATTATAGTACTAGGCCATTAGGCCGCTTCTAGCCCTGGCCATTAATAATAATTTTTTAGATATTCATTTTTGCACATTTAATTTGTAATTCCTACTCCGATTACAAGGGGTATCTAAAATAATATTTGTAAGATATGGTTGTAGATGTTTTTATGCTACTACCTTCTGATTATGAAAATTATTCTCGTAATTACCATTGAAGAAAAACACTATTTTACATTGCGCAGTGAAAATATTGTAGCAATCCTAGTACCTAGTGAAGCAATTTTTTACATTTCAGACTTTAAAATGAAGCGGCAACAAAATATACTAGAGTTCATGCGAAAAATCCCAAGAACTGAAAGTTCAAAGGAAGAGGCCAGTGAGGATGTAACAGTAACGCAGCCATCTTTGATGAATGATACTGATGAAACTTCTGCTTCTGATACTGTGCCACCTACAGATGAGGCAGATGCCGCATCATCTCTTCCAGACTGCTGGAGTATGAAGCAATATGAGTTGTTCCAAAAAAATATGATGGATTGATTGTTCATAGCAAGAAACTTGGATGTGATCACTGTGCCAAATTTGATTCCTTAAACACGAAGGGAATTCACGTGTCAATTGAATGGGAAGCTGCAGTGTTGAAGCCTCAGGGAAGGATAAAACCATCCAGCAAGCATCTCTCAGGAAAAAAATTAAAGAGCATTTTTCATCAAAGGCACATAGTGTTTGTGTAAAGCAACTACAGGATCATGCAGATGATGCAATTACAAAATGCATTGATAAAACGAACCAGAAACATTTTGCCTCTACATGCAGAGTTTTCAATATAGTCTACAGTTTAGCAAAAAGAAGCAGGCCATTTTCTGATGTTGAAGATGAGATTGAGTTTCAAATAAAAAATGGAGTTGACATGGGTGTTGGACTTCATTCTCACAAAACTGCTGTGAAAATAGTTGATCACATTGCAAAGAAGATAAAAAAATGAAATATTTACCAATATTATTGAACAAAATTTAAAAATCTGTGTCATCATGGATGAAGCTTCAACCATATCTCGTAAGCCTGTGGTTATAATTTTTTTTGAAGATTGAAGATTGTGATCCATCACCAACAATTTTCTTTGATTTGGTCGAATTGGAAGGACAGGGAGCACAAACAATATATGCATCTTTGTTAAAGAGTTTGCTCGATGGTGGATTTGATAATGAATATTTGAAAAATAATTTGATTGCTTTCTGTTCAGATGAGGCAAGTATAATGCTTGCCCGCAATTCTGGGGTAGGTATTAGACTTAAAAATGATTTTCCTAACATTGTCATCGTTTAAATCATTGTTTGCAACTTGTTTTGGACGATTCTGTCAATGATATAAAACAAGTGAATCACTTCAAAATATTCATGGATAAAATCTATACAATTTTTCACCAATCAAACAAACCAAATGCAACTCTTCAAAATTTCAGAAGAACTTGGACAACAAATTCTGAAGAAGGTAGGTAGAGTTCTGGGACCAACATGGGCTGCCTGCAGTCTAAGATCTGCACGATATGTGGCGTGCTTATCCAGCATTGTACAAATATTTCTCTCGTGAGACAAAACATTCAGGGATAGGCACCCGTCTTTGCAACAAGCATTTCTTGGATGATTTGGCACTGATGATAGACATACTGCAAGAAATTTCCTTACTTTCTAATGCCCTTCAAGCTAGAAGTTTAACTTTGCCAAGAGCTGAAAAACTAATAAAAAGGCCCATTAAGGCATTTGAAATGCTCAAATAAAGTAAGGGAACCTTTGAAAAGAAAATTGATGTCAGAGTTGCTTCAGATGCCTTTAAGGATATTCAGTTCGTTGAAAACAACAAAGTTGTTAGCCTTCCTCGTCAAAAGCTACTGGAGGCAGTGATAGAAAATATGAAAAACAGGTTGATGGACTGTGATCATTTAACATCAAAAGAAAATGACACAAAATTCATGAACTGATAAACTTGCTTGAGCCAAATCCGTGGAACATTGAGGAAGTTGTTGTACCCTGGAAAGCTGCAGAAGAAAAGCTGAGTGAATTCAGTGAAGTTTTCCATCATGAAATCAACATTAATGATTTCCGTGACTATGTGGAAAATGTCCTACAAAATTCCCACAACCCTGCGATTCCTCAGATTACAAAAGTCTAAAAATATTGTCAGTACTATTGCTGTCAGTTCGGCAGAGGCAGAAAGAGGTTTTTCAAGAATGAATATTATATATTCAGATAAAAGAAGCCGCCTTATAGTTGAGAATGTAGCAAACCTTATGACAATTAATCTGATTGGACTCATGGGATGCCACTTCTTCGGTCAAAACATGGCTTAGAAAAAACCACTCTGCTGTTGACAACACCAGGGTCAAACAAAAGAAAGCTAAAGACATTGATGACAATCAAGTGGCTATTTGGAAATTTTTAAAGTGAAAGATTACAAATGTTAAATTAATAGAAGACTTGGGTAAAGAATTTTTATATTTTTTGCCAAAATGGTAACATTCAATGGAAATGCAGCAAACACTATAGTAAAGTATTTTTATTTTTATCTAGCTCAGAAAACTGAAGAATACAAAATCATAAAATTTATAAACAGTAATATGTATAATTAATAATAATAATAGTAATAATTCAAAAAGCACAAACAATCAAACATGTATATACAGATATATTTTCGTATTACTTAGTTCGTTAACTATATTGTCTAATATAGAGTCTCTTCGATGTATAATTAATAATTTGATTTGCTAAACTGTAGAACGCGGCAGCACAAAGATCTTTAGACCTATATCAAGCCAAACCTTTTTGTGACAACCGGTTGTTAAAATATTTGAATCCCACCACTGGGATGAATGTTCGGTCAGTCAGCGAGTCAAATGGGGCCACACTTATTTATTGCCAGCTGACCAAACCGGTCAGCTGATGGTGGTAATTGATGGCTATCACTTTTCCTTAAAGGTGAGTGCATCTTCTTTGTACCTGCTAAAACAAAGCTGAACAAGGGGCAGTAACCGCCGCCAACTTCCTACCTACTCTGTTTACTCACATGCTTGTTTGACTTTTTAAACAATATTTATTTATTCATTCACAGAGTTGTTAAAACAGATAGGCCAGTTACAAACCATAGCAGTGATTCTGGGAACCCTCCTGTGCCTGCTGATCCTGGCTTTTGTTTTCCTTTTCTTTGTTCCCAGGTGAGATTTTTTCAAAAAGCCATTTCATGACGCAGGTGTTTATAAAATTCCAAAGTGAAACGCGCACAAGGTATTTGCTTATATCACGAGAAAGTAAGCGAACGGGTCTGACATAAACCCAGTACTTATTTAGATGCAGGTGATTGTCGTCTTTGTCGGTAAACGTTTAACTATTGACAGAAGCATTTATAGAAGTTCTCAGCTGTGACTTAAATTCAGCAGAAAGGGAGATAAAGGTATATTCCAAGTTAAGAACAGACAGCACCACAGTGTGCTGCAGACCTGCCTACCTATACAGGTATATTCTTTAAAAATCTGCCTTAGATCTAACAGTAACTCCAGCTGCCTTCTACTATTGTATTAAGCTTCCTTACCTGAAACATCACGGGTTTATATTCATTTACTCCGCGATTTCTGTTCAATTTTTTTTTAAAAGAACAAAAACCACCTGGTGCTCAATAAGAAAACAAAGGTTTTTTTAAAAAATCTGAATAATTTCGAGATAAAAGCTCAGTAATTCTTGCTATAGTTTATTTATCAGATATCGCATAAATTAAAGATTATGCCGAATTAAAGCAGGGTTCTTCTTCGTGTATACACGCATTTCCTCATCTACATCCGCATCCTGTTTTCTTATAAAAACCACGTGAACGTACGAATGACGTAGATTGCTCAAGGGGAATAACTCAATCGCCGTATCCGAAGTATACTTTGGTCATGGGTTAACACCGCAGGCTTCGGAAAATAAATTACATAGCTTGGGAAATGTTAATATTTTAAATATGTAAACTAAAATTATTTCAAGTGATTTCAGAGTTAATTAGTGGTCGTGAAAATTTGCAGAAGTATAGCATCAGTAGAATGTATTTCCTTTTTGTAAATCAAGAATAGTTTCTTAACGAATATAGTCATTACGAATTCTCAAGATGTCAGCAACTTCCTTTTACTAAGGAGAAAAAAAATCATTTTTATTTTTAAATTATATAAAAGTTAATAAAGTATAAAACAATTAAGATAGGATCACAACATGTGCACTAATTTACATTTTATTGGTTAGCATTTTTTAATGTAGGGGAGGTAATTCCCATTATTGAAACGCACATGGCGTTTAAGAGAGACGTGTTGACAAAATACAGTAAAATTGATCGGAAAGTAATAGTACAATAGATTAAATGTTTAAATTAGAAATATATATATTGGCAGTAATCTTACAAAACGTTTCTATTTTTTAAAATGAATAAACACTGAAAAGTAAAAAAAGCTGACCTTTGTGGTACCGCTACATGGGTAAATATCACAGGTAAGTGACTCTTACCTGCTGGGACTGGAAGGAAAACCAGCAAAATTCTACACTTTTCCTTACTTTTTCACTTACAAACATCTGCTTATTCATACTAGGTGCCGCAAACAGAGGGGCAGTTTTGACAGTTCTCCCACTCACCTGCAAGACTTGAAGGTAAGGTTCCCTGGCCACAGGTGTTGTCGTCCTCCTCCCCATCAGGCGGTGGTCGGTTCTCCGCCTATTGTCTCACGCTGGAGAATATTGTTAACGTTTCTGGTTCACGCATCGTGAACTATATCCGTTTGTGTGGTGTGGAAATAGCCAGGTGCGCACAGATTGTGGTGGTGTTGTTCTTGTTGTTGTTGTTGCACGGATAACTTTGGTCCAGCTGAACACAATTAATAAAATCGTGCAGAACTTTCTACAAAATCCTTTTAAATCTCACACAAAGTTGATTTTGTCCACACTGGGTGGTGGGGGGGGGCGGCGGATATGTCCAGGTCTGTATAACTGTGTAGATTATTTTACTGGGAAATGTTTCACTTTTGTTTTCCGCTGGTCAGTAATAATTACCTCCGGTGCTTACCTCCCTTAGATCAAGAAGAACCAAAACTCACTCCGTCTCAGCTCATACTTCCCCTTTCAAACCGAGGCTGACGGCCAGTATCGCCATTCGATCCCCATCAACGCATCCCTGTCGGATAGCAGCGAGAAACTGAGCACCTTCCAGCTGCAGAAGTTGTCCGCACGCCGAATGGAGGGCATCTCGGAAAGCCCAGGTGAGAGGGACGAGTGGCTCGCGCGCCAGTCACCTGGACAGACAGAGGAGCTGATCTCGGCGGTCGAAGATGCCGCCTTGGACGAGCGATGACCACGTGTTTCCGACTACAGCCGGAAATGTGGACCGGAGTGAGAGTCAAACACCGTGAAGTCACTACTGCGAGGTAAAATAAAGATATAAAAAGAAGTCTTAGAAATCTAACTTTATATATATATAACTTTTCTCCTGGTTAAGCAAACTAAAACGATTTGATGACGTTTATCACGACAACGAGTCGTTTTACATTTGCCGCCATTGGTGACCACGTGACTCCCTGTCACAGACTTTACAAAACACACGAGAAAATCAAGATAATTTTCATTGTTAATCTAAAATAAGATTTTTTTCCTTTATTCCTTTGAACTGGCGCACAAAAAAGACTATACTGAATAAATTATTATTATTATTGTATAATTATTATTATATTGTTGTTATATTAGTATTATTATTATTATTATATAATATTGTTATTATTATTATTGTTATTATTATTATTATTATTATTGTTGTTATTATTAATATTATTAAGTTATGTGATTATTATTATTATTATTATTAATATATTATATATTATTAATATTATTATTATTATTATTATTAATATTATTTATTTATTATTATTATTATTATTATATTATTATTTATATATTATTAATTATATTTATTATTATTCTTATTGTTGTTGTTGTTGTTGTTGTTTGACAGATTCAGTGAATGCCCTTTTCTCTTGTAAAATTAAATAATAAAAATAACTAACTAATTAATTATAAAATTTTAAATATAAAAACAAAACTAATCGACAGTAAAAAAAATTTTAAAAAAGTTATAACAATAATTAAAGAAATCCAATGGGATGAATATAAAAGTAATTACGAGAACGAGAATCTATTTTTGACATGATGTTCTACCAAAGTATTTAATAACTTTAAAAACTAAGAGTTTGGTCCCTCGTAATTTTTGTACCAACTTAAATACACACAGAGTGGAAGGTTACGACCGGAATTTAAGAGTTCGCAAGATCTACATCTTTAAAATAGAGTCCATCTCTTCTCTGCGTTTAGCATCACCACAGGATTAAAGAACGAGCAAGCGAATATAATAGCAACTCACCACAGACAGAGGAGTTTGCAGGCGGAAGGAGTAAATCCAGGCACGTTCACCAGTTTAGAAGATAGTCCAAAAAATATAGGTACTATTTCCGACTTCTGGATGAACGAGCTTCTCGCCAATGGTAAAGTAACTACTACAAGACGCTGTAAAGGCGGCCTTTTGATTCTTACTCGCAATGATTTACAAGCAAGTAAGAGACGACTTGTCTGGGCTGTGGTCTGGCAAAAACATGAAATAGGAATTGGCTGAGGTGGTAAGCGATTAAAATTCAAAGCTGCGATAAAATCTACTGTGAAACAACATCAACTAAGACCAAAGAGTTTATGCATTCGACAAACAATTAAATAAAAACAGATCTTTTCTCACAACGATTTGATCAAATAAACCACCCAAGTAGTGCCTGCTGGGACCCTGGTTTCTGTTCCCCAAGAATCGAAAAAACAGACAAAAATGTGCACTTTATTTCATATTTTATCGTTTTTCGGTTATTTTATAACTTAAGTCTCATCTTTTTGTTTATTCACAGCTAACTGTATAAAACTATCCTTAATAAATTATTCAAACCTATCAGCACACAATACTAGCAGCAGTAACTCTGGGTCACTGCCAGTACCACCTGTGCATTTTTACATCTGATTATTTATTTATTTTAGAAAAGCCAAAAGTTATTGCAGGAATATTTGTTGTTGTTGCTTTTTTAAATAGTTATAAACGAGATGTTATACCAGCCATTATCATTCGTGCCTGGTATAAACTGCTGTTAGATTACTGCGGGGATAAATCATTTCGATTTGTTCAGATAGCTATAAAATTAAAGCTGTCATCTAGAAAAATCTCCACCTATGTTTTTAAATATTTTCAAGCCAGATAAGCGCATGCACAGAAGTATAGACACACACGTGTAGCTGGAACAGAGAGATGCGGATGAAAAACAAGAGTTCCCTAAAAGTTGATATATAAATTTCTAGCCCCACTTATGCAGTCTTAATTCTCAGGCTACTTAGATTGCTCGGATGTTTGCTGATAGGACGAGAATGTTCTACAGCAGGAGATGAAGGAGAGGATGGGAGAATTATTAGTCCATTTTCACTACCAGATGTTTCTTCCTTTCCTTTGAGTGAATCAGCAGCGATATGCACGTGCGCCCCCTGCCACTTTAGTTTAAGGATCAGATGACCTAGGGCAATGCAGACATATCAACCATGAACGTTTGTATTATTAAAGTATATCATACTACATAATTTCCATATTTAAATTTTAATGAAACAGATACCTTGAAAATGTTATAAACATAATTTTTTACTTCGTGTTGCACACCATTTAAAATTATGAGGCTAATTCCAAGTATACAATCAATGATCAACATAATCCGGAGAGATAGGTTAGATAGAAAGGCAATCAAACCCAATTAGGAAAAATATTTAATGCATCTTTAAATTTTAAACTATGTTAGTTAAAATTTGCTGTGGATCAAATGGTTATCAACAAATCATTGATATTACAAGAAATACTAGTGCAGAGCTCGCCAGAGGGACTGACATGCAGAAGACTGGAGGATCTCAACGTCATGTGACCAATAAGTTTACCGCAGGCCAGACAGTCATTTCTTGGACCTGAGCCCGGCATCAGGCTTTTGGTAGTGCTACTAGACGATGACGTCAGGGACAGATCCAAGAAATCAACGCATCGCCAAGATCACCTTTTGATCATGTAAGAGGGAAAAACTTGTTTCCGGACAGTAAATCAGCTGAAATGTTACCTTCAGCATGTGACAGGTGTCAATGTCTCAACGGTTTGTACGTAATCGGGTTCAAGCTGATGGTATGCAGTCAAAAGAGCTTGCATCCGTATATCCCTAACCATGGGTAACCGCAGTTCTATAAACCACAAAGAGTGGATTCCTATACTTTTAACGAACCATTTCAGAGTTTTCATGAATTTTACAGACAGACGTGCAAAAGCGTAGGAAAAGAGGTTTCGAGATGCTGACATCAGGAGGTGGTCCACTGAAGGTGTAAGGCGGGGATTATGTGGGATGGCAAGACTGATTTTCACGTCTCCCGGAACAGCGCCATGACAGGTTTAAGGTACAGGAGTGAGACCTTTGATGTTTACGTGAGGATATCGGCTGATGCTGTGGATGATAACTTCATTATCATGAATGTGGACTCATTATCCAGACCCTAATCCATTCGAACAGGTTTTCAACATGCTTCGGGCTGCCATTGCAAGATGTTCCGTGCTACCTCAAACCTCAGGAATTTGGTGACAGACCAATATTCAAAGATCCGTGTGGCATGAGACGGCAGTGCCAAGCCGTCATTCACTTTACAGAGTCCAACATTAGATACTGAATGAACTGCTGAGCAAGAATTTGCCAATTTGGTGCAAATTCTCAGAGTCTGCGCTCTTTGCTTTTATAATTGAAAATCTTTGCTTTTCAGGGCGCGTGTATTATAACTCCCTTTTTCATCAGGTAGCGCATCCGCCTTCCTAAGGCAAGGCCTCTTTAGCCCCTATTTTAGTTTCTTTTCCCAGTCAAGTAAACGAATTACCTTATTTCGAATCTTTAGGCAACAGTAACCACGACTTTACACATTCGGTTCTAAATATTAATAAAAACACGACGCGACATTTCCCATTTTTTTCTCATTTTGTGTCTTCGCAATTTATTAATGAAGGGAAGCACAGAACTAATCTTTATTACACTTTCACCACCACCACCCCCCCCCCACTACTCTTCAAATCTGTGTTATCCAGCACAAATTGAGCTGGGAGGGTTGTTGTGACATGTGGTCCCTTCCTCATTAACATAAAACCCTTCCAACCACAAATGTCTAGCCCCAAGTGTTTTCTTTACGAATGCGCTAACCAAATAAACAGCTAGTAGTCCGACACAAATATTAACCAGAGCCTATAGGCTGGGGAATAAATGAGACGAAACATCACGTGGTGTACCAAGGGGTGATAGAGATATCTTACCTACAAGGAAATTCTATTATAAGATCCTCCTACACATTAGTTAGCAGGTATTCTGTGACATCCGTACTCTCACAGGCTTTGCCCTGACAGACGCTAGTATTTAAATTCATCGAGAAGAGGCGACGATCGTGTGGTCGAGGTTTCTTCTCAGGAGAGAAAGTACGCGTATCGCTTAGTGTACTTTAAAACAGGGGGACATAAGCCGGCTACAGTTGATAAAGCTGCCGAGGTAAGCTAACAAGCGATTCTTGTGGCTAGCCAGACAGGCACTCTTTGTCGTTAGGAATACAATTAAATCTGCCTCATCACAATGGACGCAGAGACATCGTAAACTTTCGCAAAGATACCTGCAACAGAGCTGGAGAAAAATTACAGGTAAACTATTAATAGTTTGAGGTGTGACAAATGTGGCATTTTTAAAAAACCCTACCTCCCCGTTTGTGCAAAGTTTGGGGGGCTTTATTTACCATTAGCGAGGTCAGATCTTTTGATGTTTGCTTATATAGACATTCCGACATGGATATCTTAGTAATGCCAGGCTTGACTGGGTAAAAAAGATTTATAGGCAAATAAAAGTTATTTGCTACCGCATCGATTTTAGGGTAAAAAAAATTAATATGTACTTATTTTTTTGTTTTTGTTTACTTTAAAAGAATATACACGAAACCAAGGCACACATTTGACAATGGTAACATGTTTGTGGCCATGTTATTTATTGTCCCTTGTTCTTACTCCGACGCTTACTTTTATAAACAAATTTGAATTGATTTTTTAAAAGATCAATTGCGCGGAACTTCGATTACTGAAAATTTGTTTCATTGCTATCCTACGCCCCGGAGGATTGTGGGTACTGGCGACGGGAGCAGTTAAGGGCACCAGTGGTTTACCAGTGGACTGCAGAGGTTGAGGGCCCACGGTTTGGTCGGTGTCGGTTCCACCTGGCTTTGGCCTCTTCTCGCTTTTATTGTCTGTACGGGGCCGGTTCCCTCTGTAAGAACGAAAAAGCTGACTTAGAAGCCGTCAGCTCCCTCCCCGCCCCCCTCTTTCCAATAATGATGTTGTGGTACTAATGGAAAAACTTTAAAAACCCGACCTGCTCCGTCGATAGTCGTCCTTGCCACTCCCTTGACAGCAGCGGAGCCGGGGTTCAATCTCCTCCAGTGTTCGTTCATAGAGAAAATCGATAATGCGAAACAAATGCCCGATTGCAGCGGAACTCGATTGATAAACAAATCGGATCAATCGAAACAACTCTACAGCTGTTAGAATTAGTGTACACCTCGGTGCGCTTTGTAGCTAAGGAGACTACGGGACCCACAGACCAGCTACTCCATGTGCAGTACTTTAGTTGATGGACTGTCATCGTATGGGGGTCTCTAATAGGGGACCGGAATATGTGTGCGGTGCTCGTGGGCAAAATGAGAAAAGACGAATGCGGATGTTCTTGTTTACACGTCGGCAATGGTAACCATCAGATTACCGGAAAGGACGAAACACTGCAACAGAAATTATCAGCAACCATCGTGAAGCTGGGCCTAGGAATCGATCACAGTCTGATTTCGGGAGGAAGCTGCTGCCGCGAATTAGCAGCAGTGGAAGGATGAATGCGAAGTCGCCGTCTACGGTGAGGATGACCGATGTTGTGGTCATCGACGGCAGGATGCGTGTCTGTACTTCAACGCAGCAGCGACGACGATCCAAACCAGAAAGTAGCTGACTTTGACAGAGCAGAATCTGGCCAGTTTATTCGCATTGAATCGAATAGCGTCCATCACTGGTGCCCCTTTTATTTGGAAGATTCTCTATGCCCACAAATGGACCCCCATCTAAAATCTGTGATGTCTCTCTATAGCAAGACCCTGAGCATTTCTGTCGTTACCAGATACTTTAGTGCGGTTTCCCTATCCGATGGGAAGTCTTCCGACGGACAAATTGAAACGGTGGACCGCGTTTCAGTTTACACCGTCGTCCATCACCTGACCGGTGTCGCCTTCGAGCTGTTACCTTCAAAACCCAATACTACAACTGTTTGACAACTTCCTTTTAAGCGTTTTCTCCCATCAAACGAAGCGAGAAAATCTCGTTTCTCTAAGACATATCTATAGCTCACCTGGTTATACTAGAATCAACTCGATATACCAGGATAAAATATCCTCCACCTTGGGGACAAAGGAAAAGTTGCAGGCAGAACCTATCTGACACAGCATTGCCAGAATGTTCGTGATTATGAATAAAGAATTCAGCATTTACGGTAAATGCTTTATTGTACAACTTTCACCTGTGCACGTCCACGTCTGTGTTATTGATTCAAGCTAAAACGAAGATGAATGGATCGCTCTGCTGTGCGTGTGGCTGGTTACCTGGCCAACCATTGATGAAACATCAAAGACTGTATTGATCAGTGGATCACTCACACAACATTACCAGCAGGTGCGCAGCTATATTTTGTAGAATAATTTTGGGTTATTCCGGCTAACGGCAAGGAACATTTATGAAGAATGTAGCGAAATAACGGAAGTATGAGTGATGGGCACCAGCCGACACACACACACTATATATCCACTTACGTCGGTCTCCACAGAAGCAGATTATTGCACAAACCGTTAATTAGATCCATAGAAAGACTGGATTAAAAGGGGTCAATACAAAACAAAAAGGTGGGATACGCATTTTGAAAGGAAACTTTGGTTACATTGTTTTAGAACCTTTCGAGCAGACCGAACGATGTAAAATATTAATTCTACCTGGAGAATTTGGCTGTCACACCTGACAGATTTTTTTCTAAAATTCAGGATTCTGAACAGGTGAATACAAGCATCTTCTGCACTCAATTATTTCAGAAACACGTCCTAACTAATTCATTGTTGTTGCTCCATTTGTCGTGTTAATAGATTCTCTAAGCCTTTATACCGACGTTTTGATTCTCTCCTGGTTTGACATAAAAAGTCGTGAAATTATGTATGAAACTAACTTAGCCCTGCTACAATATGGTGTCTTTCAGCGCTCGCGCGAGCACACCTCTATTTTCTCAAGTGGCTGCTACAAGACAACTCACTGACCAAATCACAATGTCGCGGTGAAATTGCACGCACTTTTTTTTTCCAGAAAACTATGCGATTTAGTCGATTTTCTCATTAGTCGCTCGTGCGGAGACTCCATGAGACACTTTCAAGTACGCGCGAAAATCTCACCGCGACAAAAAATATACAGTTCCTTGTCATAATAATTTTAACCCCCCACAAATATATGGGTTCATCCGTGATTTACATATTCGAACATTGTCCCCGCCTAATGCCGTGGTGCCAGTCTTTCGCTTACCCGGGTGTTTGGCCATCTAATAATTCAATTGCGTATGAAGGAAGGTAAATCACCAAACGCCACCTGGACGTCCGACGGAGTACCTGACAAAATCTATTGTAATATATGTAAATAATAGCCGTCATCTTGCAACGTGAATACTGGCAGACCGATTGTATGCTAACGGTGCATAGTCATCGCAGGTGAGTCAGAATCTCACTAACTCGCATTCTCTCGTCGTACGTAAATCTAGAAAAAGACTATCAAGATTTTTGGCCAAATGTATTGACAACCAGCTGTCAAATTTAGCAGATTTGCAGCAATTAGACTGACAAAAGCAAATCCCTCTTTCGTTGATGGACGTTTAGATTCCGCCTCTTACAATAATTACTTTTCCATCTTTATTTGATGAAGGATCCCTGCACTGTTAATACTTATCCTGTATCAAAATGGAACAACATAGCACAAATCTATAACCAGTACAGTTCGGAGAACGTAAAAGATACTGCAGTTCTCTCTGGGAATCACACATCCGGTTGATAGAGAACCAAAAACAAGCCAGCAACACTTGAAGAAACACCTGCAAACTTTGCTGGAAAAGCTAGACCAGGTAATCATTAATAACCTGATCAATTCCCTGCCTAGACTTGTACGACGCCAACACGTTGCAGGTAGCGATTTTACTGAAAGTGACTTTTCATAATTTACTGTACATTACAGAAGAAAACCCAGACACGTGGACAGCTTCACTCATCGTAGCTCCAACATCACACAAATAAATTAAATAGAAAAAAAGGGGGCTTTCTGATCACGATGTGATGTTACGTAAGGAGAAAGCGGATTATCGGACTAAAAAATCTATAATGTAGATCCGCAGCTATTAACAGCCGTTAGCGCAGCATTGAGATCTGCCCGGTTTTACTCACTGTTCTCTACCAGCCCCTTTAATACCCAGTTTACCGGCTGTTCCTCTTCCAACTCGTTTAACATGGATTTCTCTGCTGTGTCCCACTGCATCTCCAGCTGTTCCCTCTTCTCGTCGACTCTTTCGTCGAAACGTTCGATGTCAGATTCTATCGAACACTATTTATGCCAGACGTGTCACGTGACTATGCTTCACCCTTTCCTTACCGGCTGTTGCTTCGGATAGTCCCCTGAAAATCATACAGTAGGGTACGAATGCCATCCATCCAACCAGCGAAGATATTCCCTATCCCGTGAATTCATTGAGGTACAATGAGCATAGAACCCTGATATCAAGTATGAAAATTGTTTCACACCGCTGATTCTGGGTTCAGTTTTCATAAGGCGTCACATCTTTAACTGTCTTGTGTTTTTTTTCATTTGTTTGTTTAACTGTTCAAGATCGGATTATTTTTTATAGATATTATCGTAAATAAGCGCCATCTTCTTTGCTGGGGGTAATCCCTCGAAGTCAGCTGGGGAGATTTTATCAGAAAGGCGCAGCATCAAATCCATTTAATAAACATTCTTGTACTGCGCATAGTTTCGAGTCCCTAAACAAACAAGAAAAGGGGACCTGCCGGTTTATCTCTTTGCCCCTCATTCATGTCTAGCCGATACTTGACATAGATTATAATTAGACGTTAAAACATGTGTATATTAGGATTGTGTTTCTTGGTCTTTGACGACCTAAAGACGAAAATTAAACTGAATGTTTTCTTGCAAAACGGTGATGGTGACTTACAGAATCTCTGTTGCTGTAACATTTTTACTTCAGTCTTTTTGCTTGTTGAACAGATTCTGCGCCGTTAACACTGATGCTGACCTGTCTGCTGTTGGAATCTAGTCAGGATAACTCTGCGGAGAGTGAAGTGTAGCTGGCGACTGTAGAATTAACCCTAACCCTGCCTAGAGAATGGAAATAAATACGTTTTACGGAAAAAATGTCTGCAGAGAGAGAGGGGGAGGGAGGGGGGAAGAGAGAGAGAGAGAGAGAGAGAGAGGGGAGGGGGGAAGAGAGAGAGAGGGAGGGGGGAAAGAGAGAGAGAGGGAGGGGGAAGAGAGGGGGAGGGAGGGGGAGGGGAAGAGAGCGAGAGGGAGGGAGGGGGATGGAAGAGAAAGAGAGAGGGGAGGGAGGGGGAAGAGAGAGAGGGGGAAGAGAAAGAGAGAGGGGGAGGGAGGGGAGAAGAGAGAGGGGGAGGGGGAAGAGAGAGGGGAAGAGAAAGAGGGAGGGGGGAAGAGAGAGAGGGGGAAGAGAAGAGAAGAGAGAGAGGGGGAGGGAGGGGGAGAGAGAGAGGGAGAGTACTTGAACTACATTGACGGTTTTTCATGATTCGATCTTCATCAAAATAAAAACAAAGAATAATCTTAAAGCAAACTAATATCTAAAGAAAAGGATAACAGCCTAAATATATAACCAGACGTGGCTCATTGTACAGTATGTACCTAAAACCCACACACAACACACGCTCTCTCTCTCTCTCTTGAATTTTCTTATTTGCGGTCACTAAATAAACAGTTGTCAAAGTCTTCCAGCTCGTAAAGATACAGGGTATTGACGACATTTGCATAAAGGGTCACCAAAAAGAAACAAAGTGCTCGCCCCCTCTCTCCGCCATCTGTTACCCACGAGGCTGCTGGGAAATAAACGAACGCCAGTGCCCGGTAGAGAGCTCACATTAACGATGCTTTATGACTAATTATAATTTACAAACAAAAGACTCCCGGCGGCCAGGCGCTTAGACGATTGGACCCATGTCCACGTTCATGCCTGCCATCTTATCCTCCGCATGCTCCGCCACGCATTGGTACACGTAATGGGCTTCAGCCACGCCCTCTGCTTCCGGCTTTTCCACCTTGGCATTGCACTTGCTGTTGTCTGGACAGCGACACACCTGACATAGGTCAAAAGAAAAAGAAAAAAGAATCACGACAGGTATTACTCATACGCACCTACAGGCCGGCAATTATTTTAGGACAACATTAACCTTGAAGGGATAGGGAACAAATTGAAATAATGCAGAATGCTTGCTATAGATTAGAAGTCCAAATCAAATAAAGGCGTTGTAATAAAATGCGAAATGTTTCACATGAAAACAGAATTCAATGCAGAATAAAGTATTTGAAAAACGAAAAAAAGTGTGGATTTTGTGCTCTACCCCCACCCAAAAATATATATCAAATTATGAAGTCAGTCGGTTTTGGGAAGGAGTGAAACCGACAAGACAAAAATATGGTGGCTATTTGTTTAATCGATCCACCACATAACCCTGATACCAGCTGCTGCGCCTCAGCAACTGAGACCTACGAGCGGTTTTACTGGATCCTGTCAAAACAAAAACGGCAATTTTTCTCCTTTTCTTTTTTAAGCGTCTGGAAAAAAGGGGGGATGAAAAAAAATGGGGGGGTTGTGCTTATTACAAACCTGTTCAGACGTCAGCCTCTAAAATATGGCATATCAGCTCCTAGTAAGTAAGCTGTTACTTCGTCGGCCACCTTTCGACAGCGTTTCTGACATTTCTGCCTATGAGGAGACAATCGAGTTGACGTATCTTACCGCAAAGGTCAGTGGTACGACAATGGCGTATCTTACCGCAAAGGTCAGTGGTACGACAATGACGTATCTAACCGCAGAGGTCAGTTTACGGGACTGACGTATCTTACCACAGAGGTCAGTGGTACGACACTGACGTATCTAACCGCAGAGGTCAGTTTACGGGACTAACGTATCTAACCGCAAAGGTCAGTTTACGACACTGACGTATCTAACCGCAAAGGTCAGTTTACGACACTGACGTATCTAACCGCAAAGGTCAGTTTACGACACTGACGTATCTAACCGCAGAGGTCAGTTTACGACACTGACGTATCTAACCGCAGAGGTCAGTTTACGACACTGGCGTATCTTAACGCAAAGGTCAGTGGTACGACAATGACGTATCTAACCGCAGAGGTCAGTTTACGGGACTGACGTATCTTACCACAGAGGTCAGTGGTACGACAATGACGTATCTTACCGCAAAGGTCAGTGGTACGACAGCACCAGTAACTCGACCGGAACATCTACATGTAAGAACAAAGTGGAGCGGTTAATTAATTAACCGTCATAAACTCCCTATCCTATTTACTTTACAGAGTTCTTAAAACTGAAGGAACCGTTGGTCGCAGGTGAAGCTGAAAAACATTTCGCAATCCAGCTGCTTGCTCCATGTCACGCAAGGTATATTTACCAATATAATTGTTGCTGGGTGAAATAAATTAACGGCAAATATAGTTAATGGTGATAGTAGTAAAAATCAATCTAATAAGAGTATTGATGGCAAATTCACTTGGGCGGACCTATGATGGCTTCACCTAAACTAAATTAGCAGCAGACTGTCATATGATAAAACTGAAACATAAAGTTAGTTCCCTTTCAGGTTGCGCATGCGCTATATAAGATACATAGGTGAGTATGATTGAGGTGGGCGTGTCCTAAACTCTCTGGTCCCACCAGGTGAAATTCCGTCTTCATTCTGAGTTTTTAATCAAGCACTGGACATAAGGACTTACCTGCTTGTCTTCTCTGTCCTCGGATTCTTGCATATTGTCTGGGTTCTCACACCTTGTGTCTTTCATGAGCAAGCCCAGAGCCTTACAGTTCTGCGGAATAAAACGGAAGTAGTCAAGTACCAGGTTTCAGCAGGAGGGACTGGCAGTAAGGGAACGGTTGTCCCTGGAGAGCGGAAAGCTCAGGTTACGTACGAAATGCTTGCAGGTAGAATACGTGTAGAGCTGCACGATTACGCTAGTAGATGTGGATGTAACTCACAGATGGGGAGCAGAAAAACAACTTTGGATTAAAATCTTGTAAAATTCCTTCACCCTTATATCTATGGCGAGAGGAGTAGGAAACGGTCAGAATGATAGCTGCTATACTTCACTTGGCTCGGAATCTACGGTCTGCAGAAGTAGGCGCTGAGATCTATGAGAGGTCTGACTGAACGAAAACAGCGGAAAACAAACACGAATTATCCCCTTCTTGTCAAAATTATCCTTTTGCATTTTTAGTCTACAGAAATAGTTCTTCAGTGCATTACCATTATCCAAAGTTTTCTAAAGACTACCCTCTCAAATTTAAATATGCATTCAAATTGTCTCCCCTCTCACATACACGTCATCTCTCTCTCTCTTCTCATTATATATACCAAACACAAACATCCATGTCAATCTCCCTTTGATTAATTGTCATCGGAATACTCGATTAGCCTGGGCAAGACTGTATCGTCGTCGCGTCGGCCAGGGGCACAGTGGCATCAAATGTTTTCTTTTATGAAAGCCGGTTTAATTTGGATTCCTTTATGGAGGTGGAAATAGAATGGCATAAGGTGGGATCATGGCGGCGGAAAGACTTCCGTGGTCATTGTTCATCTGACCGGTCAGAGTTACCTGGATTAGATAATGAGTTCTGCCTCTTCATCAATTAGCACCATGGTTCGTATGCCAGGCTACGCAAGGTTAGAGACTTGTCACCGCAATCCTTCAACATCTCGCAAAATGGAGTGGCCGCAGCAGCCATGTCCCAAGATTGTTCGTCCACTGAGCATCTGTGGAATGCTCGCCTCCACAAAACCTGCGCGATCTGGCCGTGTTCATTGATTCATGGGTGGGAAGCAATTACAAGACGGCTTGTCTCAAGCATGCACAGTTTCTGATTTAAAACAAACGAATTTGGAAACACGTTAAAGTGAAGCTTGCGAGATTAGCAGCAGAAGAAGAAGACAGGCCTGACGTACCTCGCCTAGACTACACTAGTAACGTGTGGATTTCGTCTGTGTCCAGCGTACTTACTCTACCTACACCAGCCAGACTGTTATCAGACATGAAAATGTCATTTTTCTTTTTAAGTAATCTGTCTTTTAGTACAGAGAAAAGGTTTTTTAAATGTTTAACTTTGGCTGAAAAGCAGACAAACAAATCCATGACTTTTTGGCAAGATATTTGTCCAATGGCATTTAATTACAGTAAAATATCAGTAGGGCAGACAACCGGGCTAAGAGGGTTAATTTGTTACAGCGCTAGTATTTCCTAACTAAATGTACAGATAAGGCTAAAATCGCCTCATATGCTCTAACATCTATAACACAGGTTACAACTTATCTATACGTATGATTAGGAATTACTGGTGCTAACTTGGCGAATAGATTGCTTATAATCCTGTTTCAGATGGTATCCCAGTATAATCCATCTTCAGTATTATTATTATTTGTGAGAGATATATCTGATATGCCTATCGCCTGTCTGGCATAAAATTTAGACCAATTGTAAAAGACACGGGTGAAAATCTTTACAAGCAGAAAAGCGACGAGAATTTACCTTGACTGGAGGCGCAGCAGGCACACCTTTAGCTGTGGAACTCCAGCTGAAGATGGTGAAGACGCATAAAATGGCCAAACAAAGGGTATTCATCATTCTGTTCGGACTGTGGGCCTATTCCTCGTGAAGTCAACTTCGTTGATCTGTCGATCTCGTCAAAATGATCTCCGAGGAGTACAGAAGCTTTCACGCCGTAGCAACTTACTTTCACTTTACTGATTGCTTCAACACCGAAAATAGTACCAACATGAACCAAAACAATTCTTCTGAAACGACAGCTGTGTGGAATGGGCCAACGAGAGCCCATTAAAGGTGTTGAAGAACAGTCAGTAATTGCTTTTCTTGGTCTCACCTGCTGAGGGAGTGGCGAGAGACAGCAGCCGGATGAGGTATTACTTGTAATATTGTTGATCACGTGGTAATAATGAAAAGCAGAATTAACGCAATAACCTCGCAAAACTGCAACCGTCTTGGAAATTATTGCAGTCGTAAGGAGAACAGAAAAGTTATAGATCGATAAATGTGGATCGTAAACGTATGAATAAGCTAAATATTTGATTTTAGCTCCAAGATCGTCATCGACATTTGGCGGTATTAATAGTGGGAGGTAGTATCATCACTGCGCGCATCAATAAACATTTTATGATTCCTTTGTCTAACACAAGATAAATTCCCATCCCTGCGCGCCAATTAACAAACTCAAGCCAACCATACCGTCCAGGAAATCCTGGCTTTCCTTTCATAATGAACCATAACCCAAAAGTAGATTCGTGTGGGCTCGGTGTGATAGCGCTCTGAAAAAGGGCGGGGGGGGACAAGAACAAAGGGACAAATCTTAGGCTCCTAGAAGGGGAGAGTTTTTCTTGGAAAAAAAAAGAGATTAAATCTATTTTGACTGGGATGAGGAGTTTGAGTGGGGGTCCAACATTACCTGTGCAATCTTATTCAGAAAATTAAGACAGCCTTAGACTGGCGAGAGACTGAGCGAATGGATCAGATAGATCAATCGGGTTCTGGGCTTTTGTTTTTATCGTGAAGTGAAAAAATCCCCGACTCATCGAAGAGTTCTGACCTTTGAAATCGCAGTAACGAAAAGGATGTATCTTTTGTATTTAAGCCCACAACTACTCTTTGTGCTCAGAGGAAGTTTTCGGCTACTGTCACAAGCTTAGAGCGAGCCTGACATTACCGCCGTAGGGTGTGTATAGAGATTTTCAAAAAGATACTCAGAAATCTTCTATTCCCTCTATGTGATAATATGGGTTTGTGCAATACTCGTTTTAACTGGTTCCCAGCTCTGTTAGATTAAAGGGTTTTTGTACATTTCGACACTTAAAATGTCCAGTGTAGAATTTATCTCTTCAAATAATGATCTAACACAGTGACCTTCCATGATAATTCTACTACCTGTTGTTATTACTTGGTTTGTTACAAACAAACAAACAGAAATAAAGACAAGCAACAGAGCGGAATTATTCGTCGGTACTCCACCGAGCCAGCTTTTGCAATACAAAGAGCTTCTACTCTATTTGGCATTGAATCAAAAAAGGTTTGTAATGGTTTAGTCTGTGTAAAAGCTTTCTTTAATTTTATCATATTGGAGGAGGTAAAGTGGTTGCTTTCCGCTGACGATTCAAAATCTCCAACCAAGAGATAGATTAGATTCCTATCAGGAATGTTGGGGTACAGGAAAGATGTTGTGGAATGCTCTTGTTCCTCTTTCAGACTGGTGGCACATTCTCCTGAAGAATATAGGTGCCAAATTTCAGTTTCTTTCGCTGTTTCAAAGTTAGGTGCTTCTTTAAAATAGCAGTGTACCTGGCAGAATTCAAACATTCTTCGACAGACACCAATTCCATGTCTCCATCTTCCCGGATTATATTCCATACCATAGTAATCCAGCGTGTCATCGTGTGATTTTCCCTAAATCTTTGAACGACTTTCAGGCCCGAACTCATCGGAGAGGACTACATGCCGCCATCGAGATCTATCGAAGAAAGGTATGTTTGACGTATTCTGTAGCCAAGTAGATGAATACGATGTTGCACCAATCTTCGGCTCATTTGACAGAAGCTGGCCTAGATTTAGGCTAAAAATGCCGTAAAAAAACAAAAAAAAAAAACATATTAACAAGAAAATTAATTATCTATTGTATTGTATATATAGGGGATAAGTTATGGTGTGTAGTTGTTAAAGGCGTAAATGATTCAGAAATAACCATAACAAAATGATTTTAAGCGATTTTTTTCTTGAATACTCGGGTTCCTCTATTAAAAATTCACTCTACGCGTACATAAATGAGCCAGTGATTTTTGTAGCTACTGCTCCAAACATGCTATTATCTCACCTTGAATGATACATCTGGTCTGTTTCGTACATTCTGATATGGATGTGTGTCTTTAACCAAGGAAAATCGCACACACGGTGGTCAAGTCAAAGTCAGGTGTATTCTTAACGAAAAAGAGTGATTATTTTTAATTATTCTTACACAGTAAATATGGCAGTGCTTTAGGAGTTACGCTCGATGTTCTAGATGTGGTAATATCCGTTATTTCCCATGTGATATAGCCATCCCTCCACCCTTCCCCTACACGAAAACCAGTGTTTTCTGAAGTCAATCATTACTTTTAATGTCCTGTCGAAGTTTCTAAGCTGGGACGCAAATAAAAGGAATTTTTCAGGGAAATCCAAAACTAGCGGGTCTCTACCATCTGGCGTTTTACTGACAAATACATTTACTCTAGAACACGAGTTTTCTTTTTGCCCAGTTAAAACAGATCGAAAACATGTCAACAGCCAACGTGTAGATGACTGATATGAAACTGATAGTTTCATATGTCTACAGGACGATACTTCTACACCACCCAGCAAAATCTCTGCCGCAATCTGTCAGTTCTAGTTTAGTTCATTTTGAGAAAAAGTACAAAATGTGACAGTTGACAGTAATATTTCATAATACTATTATTTCTATATTTGCAGGGAAACACTATCATAATTAGCAATATATCCATGTGGAAGGATATTTCTCAAATTTTGCCTAATCAAAAGGGCCTCAATTTGCAATAATAACTGCTACTTCTAAGAGACTCTACAGTTACTCACTATATATTTACTCTATTATGACAAATGTCCTTCCGAGATCTGAATTATACAAGCGGTAATGTCAAAGAATAAAGAAACAAAGTATTAAAAATATACCTGCGTATCTCTCTATTGCAGCGACATCGTATATTACACAATCTAACAACTGAGGGTTGTCATCGTAGGAGCCATGATATTTTCACCGACGAATCGAGATTCTCTCAATACATCAACAATGGACGGGCTAACGTCTAGAGACAAGACAAACTTGCGAACGATTTGCTAGCTGTAGAATTATTCAGCATAATCTATTTGGTGGGCGACTCTATTGGTATGGATCTATTCAACGGGCCTGAAACCTGATTTTGCCATTATTAGGAGGGGAAGCCATGATTGGTGTCATATACTGGAACGAGTCTACCCACTGACTTAACAGCAACAATGCTGTGGTTGTACTTTAAAGACCACAAGATCACACGCCTGGTATGACCTACACGATATCCAGACAAATCTGATCGAACACGTTTGGATTATACTATGGAGAACGTGTTTGTGGTCGTTAAGTTCTCCTGCAGTCCCTTTCGGCCAGCTGTAAATGTTCCTGGTCAAAGAATATCGCGCGACGACAGCTAGATTGTGTCGGATTTAGTGAAAATGGCTGCCACTGCCGATTTGAGATATCATTTTTAAATTGGTGTCTTTGCCATTTTGCTCGCTCACAGCTGTTATTTTCCCGCTCAATTATTTACCTTAGTTTGCACTGACGTCATGTTATTTTCATGGGGAGTTTAGATCAGCATCGAAGTCCGTTTCTAGCAGAATATGAATACACACGACTAACCTACCATACAAGCAGGAGACTTGGAAACGATGACTGTTGCTTCTTCCTTTTTTTAATTATGCATAATTCACAGAGAAATGTCAGAGCTTACTTTAGGAAAAATATTTATGAACATCGAAGTTAACATCAATAACGCAAAAATAAATGCAATGTTTTTGGTACCTTTCCGGTCACAACGCGAACCAATTCCACAAGGCCACGTGTCATCATTTCAGTGAAACACCGATCGAGGGCTCAAATCCAAGCACACACCAAAGGAAAGAGATAAGCGACAAGATAAAACAGAAAGGACAGTCATTATGGCGCTGAAAATCACCACATAGGCGACTAATCTACAGGTAAGAAGATCATAACCTAAAAGATGTGCAGAAAGATATGGAATTTCTACAATCGGGAAAGACAGGACGGACGTTCTCTGGTTTATGAAGTCGTCCAGAAAGTGCAGGCCTGGGTAAAGAGCCCACGTTTCAGAAATATCTACTGAACGGCTGTTTCTACTGCACAAACGGAAGCACTTGCGTCAACCGTTGGCCAACGGGATTAGGGACAGGACTGTGGGAATTCAGCATCAGCTCTGCAACGAAGATCCTCGTCAAAAATGTAGTCCGTGGCCTTGCATCTGCTCGGAGATTCTTGCTGATGAGAGAAAACAGGCGCGATGCCATTTGAGAGAGAATACTGCAATTGGTCGGACGGGTCCGAGTTAGAGGTATTTGGTACCAAAAAGAGAGGCAGTTTGGCAGAGAGGACCACGGAAGATAAACTTAGGGATGCGGGGTGGTTTTAGCGAAAATCCAGGGAAAGATGGATGAAACTTGGTTGTCGATACTAGAAGAGCAATGTCCCGAAACACAATAACAGTGTTTCCCCGCTGATATATCTGGATGATGAAGTGAACGTCACTGACCGTTCCAATCACCTGATGTGAACATCATCGAAATACTCTTGGACTTTCTCGACCGAGAGGGACGGACAGACATCAGTGACATCTTTGTCAGTCAAAATGGGCAAGATCCCGTGGTTCTGGGATAGAAACAATAGTCGAAAACGCCAAGCGCAGTACGAGGTTGTGATAAGTAAACTGTTCTCTCTTTCACCTAAATATGCAGAAGAATAATGATGTCCATGGTACAGGAGACAGAAAAACAACAATGAAATGGAAATATATGCCGATAGGCCACAGATGTCGAATGTTTTAGGATAAAATTAAATCAAATAAAAAGTTGCTTAATGCTATTGTTTGATGATTTATAAATTATGCCATAATTTATATATTGATGTGTGTTTGAAAATAAAAAAATATTTTAGGTGTTTATAGCAAAAGTCGCTTATTCTGAGTTACTTTACAAGAGAGTTGGAAACAAAAGTTTACAATTTTCTGGAAAATTGACCTGAAGATGCCCATCATGCTTGTCAACTAATGTCTGAGATGCTAAAAAACGTGAGGTTACATACTTAGGTATAATTTTTCGTAGCAAGTTTCCTTTCAAATGCATTGACACTGCTATTTATACATTTCAAATACTAATGCTTCTTTGCCCTGAAGTTTAACACTAAGCTCGTTTAGCAATTCTGTATTGTCTACCAAAAAAAGATCGATCGATCGCGTGAGCAAGATACATTTGATAGCTCAGGAACTTGGAGTTTTTGGTTATCATGAAGAGGTCCATCTGCCGCAGATGTTCAAAACTGCTGGAGTGTCACATCTCTACTCAACCACCTTGCCTCTGTGAAATAAATTCCATCTGAATACTGAGGATCTAACTCTTCCAGCAGAGAGTTGAACCACAATCCTGTTCTAACAATCTTTCTCTTTATATGCAGTATGAATCTCATATTGTCACAGCTGGTGCACCATCAGTGATTACTCCAACAAGCTTCATGGCAGACCATTTTTGTTTAATATCTCTGACAGCACCATTAATAAGTCATGACCTCAGATGCAATCTTTCATTGAAATAAGGGACAGCAACTGTTTTATATAAAATTAGCATTCAACCCACAAAGAGAAACCAGAAGCTGTGTAGATTCTCCAATATTGGTGCTTCTGTCAAAACAGTATATTTCTCAAACTTTCCATTTTATTTTAAATGTAACTTTGCATGTAAGTCAGGTGCTCTGCCATCTACTCACCTGGAAATGGCATAAAGTTGTTGTTTAAAAACTACTTCCTCAAACAAAATGTTCACAGTGCTGTACAAACATTGTTTGACAAGCTCATCTTCTGTGAAAAGTCTAGCAATCAAATAAAATATCACAGCACTTACACATTCTGCTGCTTCAGCCTAATTTTATCAGAAAAAGGCCTTTTTGAGAAGTTCAAAATCAGGAAAACAATGGTGAAAAATTACATAATGACAGCAGCAGCTGGCAGCACACTAATTTTATCTTGCAATGTGCTCAGAATTCTTTTCAGGTGAGTTACCTCAAAATATATAGTTCTTTTTTAGTTGTTGTTTAATGGTGATCACAAAGGCTCAAATGAAAAAAAAAAATGTTCAAGTGGAAGGTAACATTCTGATTTTTGAAAATGAGCCAGATAAAGATTGCAGGTGGGCCTGCATTTGAATTTTGGAAACGAAACCCTGTGCACTGGAACTTATAGTCTAATTCTGATTAAAAATAAAGGGTAGAGTATTCCAAATAGATCATTTTTTGGTCCTTTTTTCAGTATGGTATTGCTAGATATTGCCAGAAATTTACATTGTGCAGGCAAACAGCTTCATCAACAGCATGCATCTTCAAACCAACGTTTCTGGTAGTTGAAACAAGACAGGAAGCCAATACAAGCCACCTTCAGAAAAAAAGAAATATTTATTTATGTAGTTTTCAAACCAGTAGACTGCTACATTTCTCTCAGACAGTAATTAATTCTGCTTATCTTGTTTTGTCTCTATAAAAATATCTCCTAGTACTGACATAAGAAAAGAGAATTTAGCAGCTACCAGATCATTCAGTAATTTTAAAGATATATGATTAAGAAAAACATAATTTTCATTAAAATCACTGTATAATCAGAATGTGGCAAAAATTTTAGAAAAACCACTTTTAAACCCTTTCTTGTAGTCTACATTTAAATCTTTGACATATCTGTGCTTACCAGATTCCAGGCAAATGTGCAATATCATTGCTTCAGCTTTCCATTGCTGCTTAATTATACTTGCCATCTTATCACCAGCAGCTAATGTAGATTATGTTACTTTACCTTCAGTTTCTCACTCAGCTTTTCCAATTTCTTGTTAATGAATCCAAATTTTGTATGGAAAATTTTTTGACAAAAGAAACCTGAAATTCTGTGAGTCTCTAAAAAAAATATGGACATTCAGACCTTTTCAATGCTGTGATTTTTTTTAGTGTGTTTGGTTTTATATTTTTAAAGATAAGATTTGACAGAAATAAAAATAAAGCATTTTACCCCCACCCAGAACACACTTCAATGTAATCCATATAAAATTGTCAACCAAAATACAGAAGGTATGCCTACCAATGGCTGCATTAGTCTTTCCATTGATTATTAGTCATCAGTCTAAGATCTAAGCAACACCAGTCACACTTATAGCCATGGGGCTGATCATTATCTTTTTAATCCTATGGGGCTGTCTGCCATTGATTTAAGTTTCCATTTAAGTCTACAAAGTAAATTGTACATACCTAGCAACCTATAAAGCAAAAGTAGAATAGTATCAGTAGTAAAGTAAATTAATTAATTTATCTCCCTCAAAAGTTAAAAATATTTATTATATTTGTATACTTTTACAATTTCTCTATTTTTCGTAGATCCACGATTCCAAACCTGCTACATAAGAATCAATTAGCTAAAGATATTGGCAGAAAGTGATTGTGAGAAAACGTTTCTAATAGTAGTTTCATTATAACCATATAATATTGGGTATGGCTACAGGAGGAATGATAAGAAAAACGAAGCTGGAATCTATAATGCACATGAACTGCATACTTGAACTTGCAATTGAAAAGGCATTAAAATATTACCGTTCCATATTTTGCAGAGTTATGTCAATAGGAACTTTTATTTTTCTAATATTGGCATATTTCAAATTCCATACCATGACATTCCACCATGATTGATGCTTATCTACCTAAAGATTTGAAATTTAATTGATTTCTTTTTTCTTCCACCCCTCTGTTGTTGTTTTAAATACTCCTGGTATTTCATATTTAAAGCATCTACAGAAAATTATTGTGGAATGTTTGTTTATACCACTAGTGATATCCCTTTCAAAACTGCACGTCTCCAAGACGCGAGTAGTCTCCCTTGCCTATAATCATTTTGTAGAATGACCAAAATTTTCGAAGACAGATTTTCTGATTAAGGACTAATGTGGAAAACAAACAAACAAAGTTCTGCTGCTCCATGAGATAAATTGATCAACTGGTCTAGTATAGGAAACTCAGCTGTTCAAACCATATGTAATATCAGGGCAAATTATTACCTGGATGACCTGGAGCAGTCTTTACATCTTCACAATACTTACTGATAAATTACAGATGCTTCTTTCAACCCAGTTTTTATGTTCTTTGGCATTTTTTTTTTATTTTAAAAAACAAGTTTAACAACAGCCTTCTGTCATACAAATAAAAGTCCAAAATCACCATAAACCAAAGTTAGTTTTTAAAATATTCTGTCATTCTGCTTTTTTACCTGTAAGCTGTCATCTTGGCCACAATGAGGCTAAGAAACCAAAAACCTCCCTTCATTGAAATACTTCTCTCTCTCTTCAGAGTTTGTTTTTCACTATCTAAATGACTAGAGTTCATCTCGAGATTCCTGATCAGAGCTTTCATCTTCTTCAAAATCATCATCATCTGTAAGAGAGACAAAATAACAAAATGTCAGAGAGGTTTGACTTAGGGTGGTAAAACATTAGTACGCCATGAACATTTGCATAAAACAGTTTAAGTTCATCTTTGCAGTCAGACATCTCTACTGCAGCACCAGGGATGGAGAGAGAGAATGTACCTCATTCACTGTTTGGATTCAAAAACACCTGTATCTAAAATTCACCCTGTCAAGTTTAACTGCTAGGATGCATTGATAAGTAGTAATAAATGTTAAAAACTGGCACTGCCTCACACCATGCTGGGTTCAGTTCAAGTGTTGAGTGCATATTCAGCAACCTGTGTAAAACATACAGCTTTACACCAACTATTCACACAGCTAATTAAAAGCTTTCTGGTGTTGGAAGCCTTACTAAACACCACTTTCTTCTTTTTGTATGTCTCAAAATGCCCAGCAGCTGTCACATTTAAATGTAAGCTGATTTTTCATTAGCAGAGGTAGAGAGAGATCATTCCAGCTGTATAGACTCCCAGATTTCTATCAAATGTGAGAGGCTTGTTAATCAGACAATTGGGTAACCATGGTTGTGAACAGCCAACTTTCTTTCTTTCACTTACTATTCAAGGGTGAAATAACTCATTATTAACTACATATATCGCAAACACTATATTGGAGTTTTACAAACCACCCTCAAATTTCTAGAAAATTTTTAATCGTTCTTAAAGGTTTCCTTAATAGAGAATACACTTCGTTTGAACATTTACTCCAGATAACCTGAATCATTTATAGTAGTACTTTAAATGTGATGATGTTCATATTTTTAGATTTGGATTTATCTCCCTTTAGTAAGTAAACAGGAGTTTTCTTCAAGCAGCAAAAAAGCGAAATGAAAATAATGAACAGGTGTTGTCGCTTAGTTGAATAACACGATATTATGTAGATATCCAAGGTAAAATGTTTTAGTTCCATCAACATCTAATTTTAAAACGTTAGTGTGGTTGCCGTGGTAACTCCAACCCGAGAGTGTATATTCCAAGAGTGGACAACCCAGACAGTACCAAAAATGAGGCAGAAATCTTAAGGTAGAAAACGTGGAGAGCAGTTAACCGAACCTAATACTGCGATAACTCGAGATATATAATCGGAAATAATAGTAGTGTTTAATATTTAACTATAGTAAAGTAATAAACGACGATGACCAAATTCATAAATTAAAGCTCAGAAATACTAGCCATGAGAACAGCTTCATCTAGTAGACATCCATGATTCAAGTTGTAGTTAAAAAATTTTTATAGCTGGTTTTTTTAATTATAAAATAGTAAATCATCTCTGCCATTATCTTATTTTTTTTCTAAAATTAAAATTTGAACTAGACTTCATCCTTAATTTTTCATCAACTGAGTATAATCTGCATTCTACAGCTGAATTCCCTCAGGTATTGGAATGTACAAAGGTTACCTCCCCTTCATCAGTTTCGTAAGTTAGAAAAACCAGTAGTCCTGCATTTTCGTTGCTGCTGTTTAGATTTGAATTAAAGTGGAGAATCAACTCTCCGAAGATTTCGTTAGCAGGTGTTTTCCCGTCAGCAGGGAGAGAAGAGAGACCCAGACACTGGGTCACCACTCCAGAATTCCCCCCATCAGCTGAATACAGTGGCATCTTGGACCACAGCAGAGGGTGGTGGGGGGAAGAGTTGTGGATTCACTATGATCCCAAACGCAAAATAATAAAGGACCAAGACCATATTTTTTATTGTTATCCGAACAAATCAATCAACATCTGTAGTATCTTCATACAACTTACACCGATATATAAATGCTCAGCAATTCTGGACTATTACATTTGAATGGTTTTCTATAGAGCAGCAATGAACTAAACTGTGCATGTGAAAGACTAAGGCCATAGTTTGAAAAACTTCATGTTTAAAAATCTGAATCAATGGAGTTCAACATAGATTTACTCAGTTCATAGATCTTAAAGGAGACCTAATCAAGACTTACAAAATAATTAGTGAAGGGTTGAGCACATGGACAGGGACAATTTCTTTTTCACAGCTATTTCTGGAAGGATTAGATATCAGAAAATATTTTTTTTTAATAATGGGATTGTTAATAAGTAGAATAAATTACCAGCAAGTGTAGTTAATAATAGGGATGGCATGTACAATTTAAATTGATGACCGTTTCTCTTCCCTGGGAATGATTTAGTCATGATGGCCTCTTGCCTCCTCCTAACTACTAAATGAAGCTAAAAGAAGGTGTTATATGTTTTTTTTTTTTTTTTAAATAAAATTTTGTGAACATTAAAAATAAAAATAAATAATAAACAAAAGTTTTGCTCTTTCCACTTAGCAAAGCTAATCTTTACAAAGTAGACCAATTGTGCTTAGTTTAGTATTCAAGAAACAACTCATAAAGGTCGTATCTGACCATTGCTGTTTGCTAATTCTAGAAAATGGAAATTCACTAGTCATATTACATTTACTACACCGCAGACAAGCAGGATGTTATGTATCCATGAGAGAAAGAGAAGTAAAAAATTAATTAAAGGTAACAGGCTGAATTGAATTGAACTGAATTTCAAATCTGGGTAAAATACTGACAAAAGGTTGTTTTGGAGCTTGGAACTAGCTGCTTGAAAATATAGAATGTGACATTATACTGAATTAAATCAATCATTCCCACAGAAATCTTGTGTAAGTTATACAGAAGAACTAATGTAAATATTGGGAGTAACAGTTTATTCTGAGTGGTGCTCACAAAAAGGCCAATCAATTATATAGTAAAAAATGTAAACATTTTCAACAAGTTACCTCTCCATGGGGATCTCATATGGGAGTATACATATTGAGTTAGAGTTTTTTTAATAGAAGCTAAACATTGAGAGTGTAACTGTACAACTACAAGTTACAGTGTTTATCAGCTAGAAACAATATTAGGGGTTGCAGTATACTCACCACTTTCACCACATTTCAGTCAGGTAAATAATTTAAAATCTTTCTACAAGAACAGTCAACATTCATGAGGGACTACATAAGACATAGATAAAACTTTATAAATCCCTGATCATCCAGTACTTAGTTTACAGAAACATTTAATGTGTGTCTTGACCAAACCAGTTTGTGGTTGGGGGGGGGGCAAAGTAGGACTTAGAAGGATGATGCAGACACAAAAGATATTTTCTATTTACAAATTCTACACAGTTACTAGTATTGTATTGTACATTAATCATAAATATACTACAACAAACAAGTAAAACCTTAAACCAATTTGCTAGTCACCACTGATGGTGTTTCTTTTACCAGGCCTGTTTCTTAGTTCACTTCTATTACCAATTCATTTCCACATCTTGAGACAGCATGAAACTCTGGTCATAGCAGAGAAACCTATCAACTTAATTTTTCCCAATTTCACTGATCAGCATCCGTCAAATTTTCTCTTGTTAAAAGCATCATTTGTTAAATGTAATTCATTTACATAAAATCTTGACACGAATGCTAAAATTTACTGGATGCTCAACAGCCTGAAACTTCCTGAAGTTTGGATAGACAAACCTTTTCCTGCTAAGTTTCTTTATAAACAAAAGATGCACATCTACCAGAGGGCATTAAAATGTACATGCATTTTACTTACTTTAATTTGGAAGAGTAGGGGAGATGGAGCTGTTTAAATTGTTTGTGTCTGACATGGACAAGCTGTTTAGCATAGTCACTTCAGGTGTGGAAAAACCACTGGCATGAAGAGCTGCCAAAGAATGGCAAGTGGACAGGATAAGCCTCTCTCTAGAATAGAATCAAAATGACTGGATGAAAATCTTGGACGCCCAGCAACCATTTGGAGTTATTATTCTTTTCTTGTCAAAAGTTTATGTAAACAACAAGGGAGAAGAAAAGTAACAAATCCATAGATGGGATAAAAACATAACAGCCACATCCAATAATCCTAGTAGAAGTTGGGCGAGCGAGAGTTTGGGGCAGATGAACAGGCATCCAATTCATTAAACACAAACCTGCCTGTCTAAATCCCATAAGACTTCACTACAAAAGAGAATTAAGAAACTCACTCTTATGAACTATTATCACACTGGATACCATTTCAATAGTTCTTGCCTTATTTATGCTCAATGTTGAATAAAAGTTAACTTTAAAAATTGGTTTACTTATAGTAGTGGGTTTTCTTTTGAAAGAAAAAACAACAACAAAAATAGGAGCTAACAGATATCGCCCCTTTTTTGGGCTATCATTAAGCAGGCTAACAAACAATTTGTACTTCTTAGCAAACAGAGTTCAGAGTAGAGCCACCCACCATTTTCATCTAGCCCATTGGCTATAACCCTAATACACAAACACTTCATTCTACACCAACAAGCCTCCTTATATGTTAAAAAAAAAAAAAGGCAGGCAAAATTAAAAAAATATACTGAGAACATCTTCAGCCAGTCATTCATTTGTCTTTGTTATGACAGACATTGCACAAGTACGCAAAGATTATAGAATGCAAGGATATGAAAAGAATAAAGGATGCCCCAGTATAACCAAGTAACAGTCAGACATGACAAAAACCCCTTTTCCCACAACCAAATAGTTGGCACGTTGTGCCACACACGTTCAGCACCTCTTGAAAAAGTCAGGGAGATTTTGCATTGAGTGTTCAACAAACAACACCTGAAAGAAATAGATTCCCCCCATCTGCAAGCTGAGACACAAAACATCCAGTGAATGATATTAGCAATTCCCACCCACAAAAGTAGGTTACAGTGAGCTGTCGACCCACTACCACCACCTGACTGGGGTCATGACTTGTCAAAATTGGAAGCAAACCAGTACAAGTAGACCTCTATGAGGGCAGCCAAGGGCAGCACTAAGTACACACGACCTTGTGACACACGGCCACTGATCCCAAAAAGTGTGAGAACAAGCAAGTATGACAGCAGACTAGGCTGTATTTTCTGTTTCTTCACTTTCTTCATTCTCTTACTGCTGCCAGGTCTCAGGGGCCAATCTGCAAAAAAATTATAAAACGTGAGGTGCTAAACCAAGCTCAACGAGAAACCACAACAACTAGATTGATTTTCTGGACCAACTCTTTAGACTGCCCTGAAGTCTATGCACCTTTTGACTATTTACTAGGCAGGCACCAGTGAGAAACTTCACCATACAGGTGTGTTACCACTTTAGTGTAGCACACCTTGATTTGGCATTCACTCGGATATAATGTGGATTCTCAGATGTTTCTGAAGTAGCATCTTTCATCATCATTTGCTCGTGGTCACCTGCTCTGACAGCTTTTGTAGCAAGATCTATCAAACTGCAGCATCATAAGAGAATTTCTGCTACTCAGTGAATTTTTCAGTTAGTATCTATGCTTGCTTATCTTATTTGCTAGTTATTCTGCAAAGAATAAATTAGCTTCCATGTTACTAAAGATCAAATACTGGGGGAGGCTCAAAGGTCCTGTAAACAAAGAAAAAGTGGATGGAGCTAAAATGTCATGTAGTTGAGCTTCAGTTACTCTCAGCAAAGACACTTCTTGTTGTATGCTGTACAGGGAAACTTTGCATATCTATAGATGCAAATTTTAACTATGAAGATAAAGAATAAAAGAACATGACTGAAAATACATGCAGAAAATAAAAAGTAAAAATCTCTCTACTTATTGCTTACAGACGAATCTGGTGTGCACAGAGTTCATTATGCAACAGTTAAAGAAACCCAGACCTTATTTATACTGCATGATCATGTTTGAAAAACACAAGCACTGAAATACTATTTCATCACTCTGCAGTGTTTACAAGCCGAGGACCAATGTTTTTACTATCTCTTTGATCAATATCACGAAAACAGTCACTGATTATCTTTGGTTAGAAAACAGTGAAGTTGTTGTTAACTTCCTTACGCAGTCAAGTGAGATGACAGACAAAGCTTGTGTGTTTGTGCAAGCTAAGTTCCACTCTTATCAGCATTCCTTCTGGCAACAGTTTGGAAATATTTCCCTAAATTCTAAGAACCTGCTGCAAACCAACAAATAAGAGGGTGGGTTCAGCCAGGCCCAGCTGCACTAAGTTTGTGGGGCATTAAGCACTATTGTTACAAGTGATATGCAGTTTCAAAAACAAACTGCTAAACCAAGTGGAGCTGGTCCGATTACAACATTCAAAAATGTAGCAATCAGATGATCATGGGCTCGAGACCAGTTTAGTACATGCTGAAAACAAAAATACCATTGCGCACCAGAAAAAAAATATTATTTTCAGGATTAAACACCAACGGTAGGAACAAGGAATGCTTTCTGCAATGCCTGTTTATTTGTTAGTCATGATTATCGAGATGCTAGAAAAAGAACTTGTAAAAGAACAGTCTCTCTCCCTCACAGATTCTTGCAGTCTGAGACCAAATTCTAGAAAATAATGACAATTTATTTATATATTGTTATCTGACTCACACTAGTTATATTGAAGTCTCTTTGTAGTCCACAAGTAATTGCACAAATTCACCAACTACTTATGCATCTATAAGAGTTATCATTGATTGGTGTAAGCAGTAGTCTACAAAATGAATCACATGCCATTACTTTTTTCCCTTGTGTAAGCTGTTAGAAAAATTAAGTAAAAAAATAATATGAATCAAATTTAATAAGACATTAATCCATATAAATATTCCTTAATTGTTTATGAATTCATGTTTGAAAATAAGTTTTACAATTTAACTGATGCATTGGTCAGTAGAGACTGAGAATCCTTAGTAATGATCTAGAAATTCAAACATGGAAAGAAAGAAAGAAAGATAGCTTGTCATGGTTCTAACCATTCTCTCTGTGGCAAGTTGGAAGTTTTAAAGTTTTGTCATAAATGGCATTAAATAGTTATTTTGATAGTCAGCTCTTTATTAACTGTAGTCTGGTTTCACAAGAATGGTAATTTCTCTCTCTCTCTCTCTCTCTAACAAGTAGTTTGCATTTAATATAACAATAATATAAACCAGCTCCAACAATACAAACGAATACTTAATATCAATATCTCTAGCAGTTAGCTTAAAATCACATCTAACTACTCAAACTTATGAGTTTTCTATTTCATTTAAAGTTCTTGCAAGGAAACAAAATTTACCCACCTTTAGGTTTAAGTACACATTTTTCATCTTTTTCAATGTAACCTTCATTACAGTCGCAGTAGTAACCACCTGCAGTGTTGACGCATTTCCTGTGTTCACCTGTACATATACTACCATCTGCACATTCGTCAATGTCTAAATGTTAAAGAAATCCAAAACTGCTGTTAGACAGGAATTTAACTCAAACTGGTCTGCCATCATCACAGCCAAGCTGTTCCGACATCCACCAGTAAAAATGAGTAATACACCATGAGAAACAGAAAGTAACAACAATATGCACTTGCCAACACCTAAGTGGCAAATTCAAATTAAGGATACTGTGACAAATTAAACAGAAAATTTTCAGCCTTTCACCTCAATGTATTCTTGGATTTCTCCTCTATCAGTAATTTTTACACAACTCAATATTAATACATGAGAAATTAATTAAAATCTAACTTTCAATATAGCCTTTATATTTTTTTTTTTTCTTTTTCAATTATAACTCATTGATTCTGCTATTGTAAATACATAACCAGCAATATAGTTGTACCCAGTTATTAGCAATTCCTGTTGTAATACCAGACGTACCCATTGAAACCAAAATCAGGAATGGCCATGGAAAAAAATCAGTAAAAATCAATAAAAATCAGGAATCATACAAACTCCAACTAATCTGTAATGACATCACAGACATACACAATGATGTGCATTCCGCAACATCCATGGAGGCAAATGATTGTACCACAACCAATAAATAGCCTTTAAAAGTTACCTAGTTATGGCTCCAGCACATTATCACCAAGTGAAAGTAAATCATGGACACATCTCTTCAGTCTGTACTTGAACACAGTTCCATATTCTGTATTGACTGAGTGTTTGTATTTATTTCCCATGGTGTCCATTCCCCACCATATTCACACAAGTCTCCCAACAAAAAAAGAAAGGATTATCATTCAAGCATTACTTGTAAATTACAGAGTAATAGATGGCGGATACAAAAATATTCTGTACACAATATATGTACATATATGTATTAGATGTACATTTCAAGTTCATTTGCCAACTCATTGCTTGATACTGGCACAATACACACGTTTGGCTTTGTTCAGTAGTTTAGTTGAAAATTCTGCGTGATGACAAACCAATCCTCTAGAAGTCATATGCACCTTCTGCACCAAGAGTGCTCCAAGTGTTTCAGTTGACAAGGTTGATCGAAAAGCTGTCATTTTTGCACACTAAACTGAATACACGTTCACTACCAGCATTGGAATGGGGCATTACACACAAGCCCTTCATGACATGGGCCAGGGTTGGATAGCTGAAGCACCCATCTGCAGATTTCAGAAGAGAGAGATCATGTTCCATTGTTTGTCAACCCTAATTTCTGCTAGAATTTCCTCTGGTAATTGGTCAATTATAAACTTCAAAAATTCATTCTCACAGTCATTGAGATCACAATTCTCTCGAAGCAGTACAGGAAAATTGTCGATAAAGAACTTCAACATTTCAAATTTGTGCCTGGACTTTTGTAGAACATCTAAAACTCTTTCATTATCCAGAAAATTATCCATCAATGGGAATTTAACAAATATGTAATTGGTGACCTCTGAATAGAGTTTACAAACATCACCAACAAATATGTCCTTTTTTTCCCTTGAACTTTTTTTTTCCTGCTGTTGAAAGTATTTTCTGGTTTCAGAACCAATAGCCAACTCTTTTCTGTTAAGCTACAGATCCCTTAAAGAGTACTTGAGCTGGAAGATATTTTCAGCAAATGAAATTATACCTGGCTTCACAAACCTCATCAGCAAGTCTGTGAGGACTTCTGTCAAGCGTGAGATAGTCAATGGATCTGAGGTGCCTCTTGTTGAAGCAGCAGGTTTGCATTGACAAATACTGGAAGATTATCTACCAGAAACAGGCAATATAGCTTGCTAGCACTGTCCTTGAAAAAAGCATCGATGTTCCCAAGTCTATCATATTTGGTTTGTTGGATGTGTAAGATTGATGGCACTCATTTCAATTTCAAAGAATTCCTGTAGAGCTGTCCATTGCTCCAAAAGTCGACAAATGCAGTCCAGCAAGGAAAGTCACCATTTGGCTCCATATTTCAAAATCTTGTGAATTTTTGTTCCTGTCTCTTGAAATTTTTTGAATTCCTTTTTCCCCTTGTTACTCTTGTCCAAATAGAAGTATATATCATTTAAAGTCTGGGGTATATCCATATGCAGCTCCTTTGTGGCCACTTTGGCAGCTGAATGCAACAGATGGCATGGACAGCCAATTAACTGAGTGGCATCATTTTTTTCACGAACATGAGCAACACCACCATTATGGCAGCCTGTCATAAATGCTGCATTATCACAACCAAATGCTTGGCAATTTTTCCATGAAGCGTTCCTTTTCAAAAGCTCCTGATCAAGGAGATTGAAAATGTTTACCTCTATTGATGAGTCAAGAATGACTTCAATGATAAAAGATCTGTAACAACATGTCCAACTTCTTCATCAAAATATCTGACAACAATTGGATACAAATGATTCTCACCTGAATCATTACTACCATCTGTTGAAAGGCTGAATGGCTGCTGCTGTAGCTTTTTTTGGTAGTTATTTCTTGCTGGTCTTTGGCCAAGCATTTTACCATTTCAGATGCTTTAGATCTACCACAAGAGAATTTCTGTGCTATTTTTGAATCAGGGAACATTTTCTTAAAGAGTGCACCAGCATGATCTAAAACGAACAAAGGCAAGTTGTGTTCAGTTTTGCCAGGATTTTGGAGACCAAATAACCGGCATGCACCGAAATGTCTGCCTCAGCAGTGGCTTTCTTGAAGAGATTTTGTTGGCATGCAAGACGTTTTTCAAATTCCCACACCTTATCTTTCCGCATCTGGCCCTGAAGGGCACCGTATTTCGATGCATGCTTTTTACCATAATGTCTCCTGACATTATATTCTTTAAGGACAGCCACAAATTCATTGCAAATTAAGCATACTGCAGTCACTTAACACTGGTGAAGAAATACTCTGAGGTCCACCTATCGTTGAATTTGCATGATTCATCCTCCACTTTTCGCTTTTTCTTCTCTGAGGCCATGTCTGACGGTCTGAAAAATCCCGACGTGCATACAAATTTGCTACAAATGATGACACACCCTATCGTCACTCTCCTAGCTGCGGAAACGTGACACAACGTTGCTTGTTGCTGGTGCCGAAGTTGGCCTAGAGCTGAGCTGGCTAGTGCACATCTGGCCTGAGTCCCTGTCTAGTCCTTGCCGCGTGCTCCACACAGGTGTCGAGGTCCGAATCTTTTAGCTGCTGGTGTAGCAATTTCAAATTTCTCCCACTTCACCTTATCCCCCCCGGTAGCTTCATTCAAATTGCGTTCAGATTACCAGGAGATAGGATGAAATAGATTTCAAATTACCAGGGGGGGGGGGTAACTTGAAATGGGGGGGTTAGCTTGAAGCCTTTACACCGGCCCCAATGGCATTAGCCAGTGGGAACGTGGCTCGATTGCATTAGTCCTAGTGCGGTAACAATTAGAGTTCCAGCTCCTGTTGCCAGCATGTATTGTCCGCGCTTCCATCAGGACGACAGAGCAACATCAGCATGGGGAGGGGGCCTGTGATGCCAGTGTGATTTACCGCATAGGCCTGTGATGCAAACGGGAGTGCCTGTCGTGGGAGACAAACTTGCGGGCAGCTGGTGGCTATACGGTCACCAGGTGAAAAAAACAGGAAAATAAAATTACTTTACTAAAGCCCCACGGGCCGCATATTAGGATGTCGCAGCCTGTGGGTTGCACATGATTGGAGTACAGGCTTGCTCGTATTTATGTGATTGCTAGCCAATCAGCGAACTGGCCATTACTAGTATCAATCAAAAAATACGAACGAGCCAATGGATTTGAAGAATCCTGGCAGGAAGAAGAAAGATGCCATTGTTGTGGTTAAATTTTAAATACAAAAAAATCCCAACAGAAAATTACAGTGCCTTTTGTACAACGAGGTCAGTTTTGAGGGAGATGGGAACTTCCCCAACATTACTTTCATCATAGCGCTATCCAATGAGAAGCGATCTTTTATTTCAGAAGAAATGACAGCCATTGTAAAAACTATATCTGAAATTCATTCCACACTGCCGAAAGGTGGCTGGTGGAAAGGCACGACCGATTTTCTGTAATCTCACCACTGCATCAGGAATTTCAGAAACAAAAAAGAAAATCAGGAATAATTACGGAAAATCCATAAAGGTAGGAAGGAACCTCTGTAATACAGCCATCTCTACAATCCCAATTTTCCATCTTTCCTATTGTTAAACTTAATGCAATTCTTGTCTATATGCAAAAGTTGTGCCAAGAAATTTTGCTTTAATAAGACTTTTGACCTTCCTGCTTATGAACCCAAAACCTTTCACAATCTAAACGTGTTGAGTGCTGCATGTGACTTTATGTCATTCCTGTCAGAAAACTGGTTTGACCTGGCTACTGTTTGTTTGTGTTGTGTGAAAGTCAAGTTGGCTCAACAAAAAAGTGTAGTTACTTGTTCACAGAACAAGTGGATGTTTCAAACAGCATTACGGAACTGAAGATTCAAAAGCCAATTGAACAAGTACACGGCATTTCTAAATCAGGTTTCTACAATTTTGGAAAGAAAAGCAAATGTTTTGAAGAGCTGAGAATAAAATAGGAACCAGGTTAGAAATGGCAGCATGAAAGTAAGGTGGCCAATTGTGTAAGCTTTTTTTTTCATTTTTGAAATGCTGCACTGTAATAAATTTAAGCAACTCAAATAAAAATTACCATGTACAAACCTTGATATTTTTGTTACTTCCTGGCTTATAGAAACTCATTTATAGTGCATTTTTAACATCCAGAGTACTAATTGTAATAATTATATAAATTGGGGAGATAACTCAGTTGTTTCTTTGTGACAACAATCCAACTTTTCATTGACATTGAGTATGATGATTTTGTGCCCACAGCCACTTTGAGATTATGAATAGCTTAAACATTAAGAGAACTCAAAAGGAAACAGAAAAGGCCAAAAATTATCTTTCGTCTCCATTGTTTCACTGTTCACTTTAAAACTGGTAATTCAGGAAAGAAAAGTTCTAAACAGATTACTTACTGCCTGCCCCTCTAAAATAAATCCATCTGAACACAGAAATTGTCTAAAATCAATGCTACCTTTCTGTTTGGTTCATTCATCCCTTAAAACAAGAGATAGTTTAGTAGTCTAAGGGTCAGCATTACCTCATGAACTTGAAAATAGGTTTTAGCTTCCACATTATGTATTTCACATCTAACAGGAGAAAGCCAAGTGTCATTTATATCCAATCTTTTACCTGCTGAAAGCCCTTTTCCAAATATTCACCAAAACTAGTAATAGGGAAGTTACTCACCTATACAAGAGCCATCCTTCATAATGTGACCTTTACTACAATGATAACACTTATCAGCCCCAGCTCCACTGCATCCATCACAAGCCAGCTCACATCCTGAAAGCAAGTCAGTAAATTAAATTAAACATCTATCAAAGTGCTTAGCAGAAATACCAAGGAAGTTTCATGGAAGACATTTTCTAAAGGCATGTAACAAATTTCCACTATATGACAACAAAGTGCCACCTGTAGGTAAGGTCAGACAGTTAGAGACAACTTACTTTGGCATTCATACCAACCGCGTGTGTTCCTGCAGAAATAATTTCCATCACAAGGATTCCTCTCTCCCTCACATTCATTTATATCTGAATAATAAGTCAAATAAATAAAATTAAAATAAGATTTCTATTAATCTATTTTAAACATGTTTTCCCCTAAATTAACAAAAAGCTAGACTCACCCACACAGCCATGCTCCTCAGAGGGTTCCCACCCCAATCCACATTCATCACAGGTCTTTGGTGATCCACTTGTGCATGTGTTTTTACAAGCCGTGTGGCATTCTGGAAATAAAAAAAAAAAAGAAACAATGAAACACCAAAGGTGAAGTACAGATATCGTTTTACTTAAATAATTGATTCATTGTTTAAAACATTATTCATATCCTAAAATTTGCTTAACTATTTGCATTTTCCTTGCTTCAAAATGGAGCAAAGTAACTGAAGTGCATAAGTAGAGAAGAATTCCAAGCAGTGCATGCATGGAAACATGGAAGACAATGACTCACTTCCTTCTCTATCCACCCAAAAATACTTAAAAATTAAAATCCAGCAGATGCCTTGTAGTGTTGAGATGACAAAGACTATATTCATACATTTAGTTTCTAGAGTATGTTATAAGAAACATTTGTTTTCTCTTCTCTACTCACTGAAACACCGCACGTAGGTGTCATTCTTAGACTCTACATAGAAGCCGTCAGCACACTTGTTGCAAAATTCGTCCTCATAGCCAATAGAGCAGGAGCACTTCCCCGTCCCACCCCTGGTGCCTTCACCCTGAAATATGGAAACAAGTCCTACAAATCTCGAAATTATTAACTAGGTTCAGTCCAATTCTAGGCTAAGCTGAATATATTTATGACAAAGCAAACTTAAAAAAAAAAAAAAAATGCTGTTTAATATACTGTAGTGTTTTGTTTTCTCTTATACAAACTATTTTGGATAATCCAAAGTAAAGAAATTTTAGGATTCATCAGGGCAAGCAAGAATTGGCTATATATATATTTTTTCCAAAGATTCAAATTTCAAATAAGCCAGTCCAAGCACATAACTGCAAACCATAATACAGGTACATGTCAGAGGAAGCCTCAGTCTGCAGACAGCCATGCCACAAACAAGAGGTTCACAGGAACTGAGAGAGGTGGGCATAGTTGATCAATGGGATGTTGATAGTAGTGCTAGGTACTCAACTGTTAATTAGGTGATTGTCCAGTTCTAGAGAAGTTGCATGGGCAACCTGGACATCCAAAGGAAACAGAACATACACCTCAAGCCATGAAGGAGAGAACAGTAAATAAACCCCCAACAAATGGCTGCAAAAGTGGCAGAAAATATGCAGGTGTTTATGAGAACCCTAAGTTGTTATCTCCACAGGAAGCCACCCCCCTCCCCACCCAACACACACAATCAATTATCAAATGAAATGGGCAATACAACCAATGCCATTTTTTATTCCGAGTCAGTCACGGTGGTCAAGCACAGGTGCAATTTGGTCCAATGTATTGGTCAATGATCTGGTGGTTGCAAAAGAACCATAACCTGCCAGACTCATCACATCACAGAGAAACTCCTATTTTGTGTTTGCTAATGGTCATCTGTACGAAAAACTAATATTATGGAAAACAGTGCCCTAAATTTCATTGCTCATACAATCTGATAGTCAGAGCATTGCAGCTTTGCTATTGCCTAGTCAGTCACCAGACATGAACACCAATAAGCACTTGTGCACCAACCAATCCTTATGAAAATTTCCCCATGAAGCCAATTCTTGGGAGACTCTAATACAGATTAAATATCAGGAACAAGCTTCAATCTCACAGACAAGGATTGCTGATCTTCTCTACAAAATGTGTCAGCATGTTTGCCTAAGGCAATGAGCTGCACCACAAAGTATAAACCACACCCAGTGCTATGTATGGTTCCAGATTAAACAAGCATTATTTCACAGTTAGGTGTCTACTTACTTAAGTCTCTATTACGCTGTCTAGAGGAAACAAGTCTAGCAATCAAATTCTAATGGAATTAACAGTTTTTTCACAAAAAAAATTCAATTGTCTTCTTTTCACTTCAGAAATGTCTGTAGTTAGATGTGTAAACAAGAAATGATCAGGTTGTATCTGCCATACTTACATCACATGTGCCGTGCCCAAAACATGGACGGTCTTTCCCACCAGTACAGGGAGAGCAGCTTGGACCATAGGTGTTGGGAGGACAGCACACTGAGAAAATGAAGAAATTGTATAGCACTAAGTTTGAAAGCAACCTTACCTATGAAGACTACTAACGACTAACAACAGCAAACTTCAAGTTTCAAATAATTATAAAGTCTGTTAAAAATACTAAATTACGTGTTCAGAAAGTAAGATCTGGTGTAGGCAGTATTAAAAACATGCAGCAAAAGTACAGTATATTACAAAAAGCACTAAAAGCTTGTCAACAGTAAGGTAAGACTGAAAAAATATTGGCGGTTTGTTCTTATATAACTGAGTAGGTTAGTTTGGGCATTTCCATATCATACCGATAATGTGGTGGAAGAGGCCCAAACTAATCCTCTAACTTTTGCTATCAAGAGTATTAATAATCCATTAAACAAAACTATATTCTCTAGCATCCAATAACCCAGCAAAGTCAAAGTAGAAATTTACTGTAAATGCAGGTGTTAATTACCTGCTGTTTTATTTCAAGACCACATATGCTGCAGCTAATTGTCTGTACTAAGAACAAGTAATCTCTTTGATTAGCGAATACTAACTAGTTACCCTTTCCCCATCTCCCTTAAAACAATCTGTTAAGAGATTTGTGAAGTTTGGTTTGGGGAGATAGCAGGTAAACCCACAGAAAGAAATACACTAAGTCATCTGTTGGTCATGCTCACCTTTAATATTGTCAATACAAAACCATTTGAAGAAATCCATTCTGTCTTGTTTTGGAAACTGTGTAAACCAGTACCCTTCAATCAACTCCTCATGCTGCTCCAGTAATTGGTGGGCCTATGAAAAAAAAAACAACATGCTACACAGTTTAATATGTACTGCGGAATTAGCTGCAGAGTACCAACAGTTTGTACAGAGGTCATTTTAGCCAAAAAGTAAACTATAAGTAAAATCTTTTATCACAGTAAAGAGGTTGTAGATGATGACAGCTTCAATATTCACAAGAGTGTAAAGCTACTCTACCTAAATGAAACCAAAACAACTGACTTCCACAACTTTTCTGGAAATCAGTCTTATTTCAGCTAAATCAGTATTTGACTCTGTTATGGTATCCCACCCAGATAATGACTATCATATTTGGCGCACACACAAAAAAATAAAATAACAGGTAATAAATGGTCTGCATGATCTCCCCTTAAACATACTGTCCAGACAAACAAGCCAGGAGTTAGCTTCAGTGATAATTCAGTTTACCACCACAAGCATGGACAGTACCAGGGCTGAAGCCAGCCATAGTCTTGACTAGTAAAAGGAAGACAACAACAATGTCCAGAAGAAACACAAACGGACAAGACAGAAGTAGTCACTTCATTAGTCAAAGCCTCAAGAAAGGCCAAGTAACCTATTGCTCCACATTGCATTATATCACTAAACCACATGCCATTATAATTGTAAATAAATCAATTTAAAATAACATTTTTAAAAATTTTATTTTTCCTAACTGCGCGGTTAAAAATGAAAACAGCTCACCTCTTTGTTGTCTATTTTATACATCTCCTCAATAATTTCAGTCAGTCTAGTTTCACTGTAACATAAAAGTAACAGAAAATATACAATCCAAATTAATTAAATAAGCCAGTTCTTTTAAAAATAGTGAAAATAAGCAAATTTTGACTCCATTTTGTATACCAGCAATGCAACTAAAAAACAAACTAACATGGACACCTGTTAACATCTTCCATGGATTGCCCTTACAGTTAGCCACTTTATAAATTTAAGCTCTTGTATTTTTTGTTTACTCATAAGTGAAAGAATCTAAAAGCACTTTTTCATTTTCAAAACCATAGACAATTCTACACACCTATGAACTAGGCAGACTACCTGTTTAACACTAACTAATGTAAATGCATAAATTTGACATATAAAATACTGAATCCTCTCTAATATTCATTATTAAAGATTTGGTCAAATGGTACATTTCCTCCGTTAAATTTAGTGTATATCAATTTAGCTAAATTACAGAACTCTACATAAAAAAGAAACATTTACTACTATCATTTATCGCTCAAGAGTGAATGCTTTCCCATAAATTAACAATGTCCGCCTGCGCTTACACAGATGATTTACACTTGCTAAATTGTCATCAATTTTAGACTGACCACTGTGAGAGCTGTTTGAAAGTGAAGTGCCAATAATTCAAATCTCTTTTTATAACTTCATTAAAAACAACTTTTCTGAATATTTTTAGTTTTGCACATCATTAGTCTTCATTATTAAATTCTTTTGTTATTGTAATTTCTAGGAAGGAATTCTTTCTTAATTCATCATATTCAACACAACCTTTTCAATATACTGAATGCTATTTTCACAATGGCACCAGTTTACACCAGTGTTTAGTCAGATCCTAACTAATCCATCATGGTTTTGGTAAATAAGAACTACAGATAATAGCAGTTAGCCATCCTCTCAGTACTTTCATAAACCAAATAGTCCCATCTGTATATTATCAAGCATTTAGTGGTTCCCAACCTATTTGGACTCGTGGACCTTTTTCTAATACTCAAAAGACCTGCAACCCCCTGCTACACTTCCATAATTGAAAAAAAAATCAAAGAATAAATTTAGCAAAAAAATCACATAAATAAGAGTTTTATTTGAATATATTGACAGTTCTGTGAGGAATTCACCAGGAAAAGACATTTTACACTCATCCTTCAACATATATTTCTTTCTCAAAATTTAGTGACCTAATGTGATGCTTGTTGTTGCGTCTGGGCAGTCAGCTTGGAAATTCGCGGCCGTGTATTTGCTAAAGCCAACATCATGTCATCCTCAACATTCAGCCTGTTCCTTGCCTTTGTTTTGATGTGAATAAGAGTTGAAAATCCAGTCTCGAAGAGATAGGTAGAGGCAAATGGAAGCAGAACTCGGAAGGCAAGCATGGTGACATTGGGATATGATTGATACAAAGCACACCAGAACTGACTCAGCGATTTATCATAAAACAGATCACATTCCAGAATCGTTCCGCAGATCCAAGAATTCATCCTGGACTTCATCGGAAATAAAAGTAACAGAAACAATATATTGTATATTATATCAGAAAAAAGAATTTTAGTACATTTCATCATACATTTATTGAAAATTATTTTAGTGATTTTTCGGGGAACAACATCTGCACATATAGTAAATTCACAACAGCTAAACAGAAATCTACTGGTATCAGTGAACTCTACCTCTGATCAGAACAGCTGTGTGGTGTGTCGTGTTGGTGCCCAAGTTTGCCTAAAATCGAGCTGGCTAGTGTGCGTCTGGCTGAAGTCACAGTCCAGTCTTTTAGCTGCAGCCCCCAATGGCGTTAGCCAATGGCAGTACAGCTCAATTGCATCAGTCCTACTGTGGTAACAGTTCGAGTTCCGGTCTTTGTCACCAGTGTGTATTTTCCGTGTTTCTATGAGGGTGGCAGAGCGACAGGAAGCCGCAGGGTGCAGGGGTGATGCAAGTGTGTCACCGCAGAGGCCTGTGGTGCAACCGGGAGTGCCTTCCGTGGGAGACAAGCCTTACACCTTCGGTGCTCGGCCTCCCATCGGTGATACCGCCGTATTGGACGCAGGGTAGTTTTTGTATACTTTTTTCTGGAAAAAGTGTGTCTTATAACCAGCAAATACGGTACATATAAACAAAACAAATACATACTCATGAACAGTTTCTTCACTCAGTCATATGACAAAAATTGAAACTTCCAGGGTTCCGCGAGCCCCCAGAAAACACTTGGCGACCCCCCCTGGGGGGGGGGGTCACAACCCACTGGTCAGGAACCAATGGTTTAGATGTTCCAAAGAGATAGGAAGCTGTCATAACTTATATAAAGCAACAACACACTGAGAAGAGAAATAGTTATTGCTGTTAAGATAATGACTATTACAGTAAGTATAGCAACAAAAACAGCAAAACTCCAATTACGACTTCTCTCTTCCCTTATAGTCCAACAACCACAAGTCTTGTAAACCAACCACTCTGCTGAGTTTCACCAGAGGGAGTTAACAGGTCTCTCTGCCAAGCAACTAACTCTAAAATAGCAACAAATTACTGCTTGTTTCAGCAGACTGGACTTCTGATTTTTCCATTAACCTTCTGCAGACAACCTAACAAAAGATGCAAAGGCTGCTTTCTCCTCATCCTGTGTCCCCCCCCCTCAAAAAGGGCCAAGATCACTAAAGCAAAGCTGTTGTGCTAAGAAAAGGTCAAAGTTCAAAGATAACAAAGCACAGCTAAATGCTGAAACAGCAATGACATGTGGATACAAAGTTTAACCCACTAACAAAAGCCAAATCTTAGGGTTAAACACACGGATCTTAAAGAATGGTTACATTTATTGGAAAACAGTTTCAGTTTTAAAAAAAAAACATTCCAGAAGAAAACATTTTGCTTCTAAGACAGTCAAATTACACTAAAAATTAACAATTTTCTTCATAAAGAATATATAAAGATAGTGAAACCATGATTTCACTTCTGTTAGAAAATTTAAATACATTTCTTTCTTTTATTAATCCCATTTAAGTTTTCTAAGAAGCAAAATTTAATTTAGTTGAATTTTAAAAACTTTTGAAATTTTTTTTTTTTTAATTGTACAGGGTGCTCAGATCTTAGGATAAAATAAGTAGGTATTTTGATTTTCTTCAGTTGTCCATCTTATAGTTTTTTTGTTGTTACTGAAGAGTACTTTAGCACAGAATATATATTATTTACATATGTATATGTGAGAAGAGAGTAATATTGGATTGAATCAAAGATTAAGATACTATAGAATGCAACCCAATATACCATAAGCAGTCAGTCACTAAGTAATGATTCATTCAAATTACTTAATAGAGTTGGTCTATTTTATTTAGGAATTATTTCTGTTTTATTTTTAACTCATTTGATGACCTCACATGTAAATGTGCTGCCATTATTATATGATATTCCAGCATTGGTGAGAATAAATACAATTTGCTACTTCTTTTTAATTATTACATTAAATACTGTCCATGTTTTCACCAAGTGGCTGTGAATAATCAGATGGCTACTATTAGGTTAAAAAAGAATTGCCATTCCACTTTGAAGTAAAACAAAATCGTTTTGTACTAAAAACAACATAAAAATGCAACTGATTCCAGAGCTATACAGCATCTCATCTAACTTATTTCAGTGTAAAAAATGTCCATTTGAAATCACATAGAACTTCATAAATCTCTCTCTCTGACATTTGTTTGATGTTTGCTTTTTTTTTTTACTAAAGAGGATTTTGCCTTCATTCTCAATGCCAAGATGCAGCCATCAGTTGCATATTCATAATCCTCATCATCTCAGACAAATAATTTGCTGCACTGTACAAGAAAAGGAAAACCTTAAATATGCAGCATTAAAGAGACATGTATCAAATTGTTTGCAAAATAAATAAAATCATCCCTTCTAAGAATTTAGTAAATTGTTAAATCATAATATCAGCTCAATTTTGAACATCATGATTTTAAATTGATAAACTGAAATGTAAAAATAAAATTTTAAAAATTCTATTTATTGCATTAGCTGTGCAAAATTTTTCCTAATATACATATTAACCTGTCGCTGTAGCATAAATCTGTAAGAAAACCCTACTCCACGGGTGATGCGCAGAGAATTCAGTGTGTAATGTTTCAACTGGTCACGGTGAAGCCATAAAGAAGTTTATCCAATTTTAATCTTGAAAATGAACTAAACCACAGCTGCGAGGTGAGAGGAAAGATCTTACCTGCAATTTATTAGTTTAAAAATACCAACCTTGTTGCGTAGCTTCCTAACTTCTTCTCTTCCCAGTTGGTGTTTCCACCTCCAAAATTTGATTTTGAAGTCTTTACCAGAGCCTAGGGAAGAGGAGGAGAGGGGGGTGGGGGAGAGAGAGAGAGAGAGAGAGAGTTTAATTCTAACTGTTAGGTTGGTTGTTTGTTGTTTTGTTCTTCATGCTCAGGTAAAGCAGATGTTCTTCTTGATGATTAAATTTAAGAGAGTTTCCAACACATCAAGACTGTTAAATGAAAATAAATTAACCTTTCTGGTAGAGCACAGCGAAGGGTAAGAGAGGCGCACATACTTACATCGTGGTATTTGTCCGAAATATCTTTGCAGTGTTTACATTTCTGAACCACGGACTTCGCACCAAAGACACCGTTGTGCTGCAGCGATACCAGGAGGATGGAAACGGCGTAAAGTGCTGGTGCTTTAAGGGCCACCCGTACAACGGTTCTTAGGAACCTCAGCATGCTGGGGATGGGATGGGATGGAGGGAGACTGGAGGTTAAGTAGGTCCGGGGAGGGATGGCGACCGGTGTGGCCCCGGCACGTCGAAGGGATGCGTTATGGCGAGGTACCCCCCAACCTCTTCAAAACTCTCGGTCGCTGGACTTCGATCCGAATGAAAGCCACGGACGTGTTGTTGCGCTCCCGGCCGTGACAGCTTCCCCAGCGGTTGACACGAAGATCGGATACATGTGGACGCGCTTACCGCTGGCAGCCATAGCGAGAGAAATCCGCCAATCAGCGACGGCCACGATCGGCGAAAACCAGGAATGGTAACGTGTAAGAACGGCAACTGGTAACCAACCTTTCTCTTTAATAATAATAATAATAATATAGCAATTGTGCCAGCCCCGCATTATTTAAATCCGCCCGCCGATTGCGAATGCTTTTACTGAGAATATTTAATATATTATATACATTAATAGCTACGATAGCCGCGTACCTCTACATAACCAAAGGTAGTTTTTTAATGGACCCTGATTAACAGGAATTTTCGCGAACTTCCGATGAAGGAGTAAAATGGACACATAAAACGTTAGCACTTTTCCCGGTGGGGTTAGGGGGAGGGGAGATTTACTTTCTTTTAAACAAGAGGAAAGGGAGGATTTTCGCGCTGTACGAGAAAAAAAAAAACAAATAGAAAATTAAGAGATTCAGGGAGAGATTTTTTGTGTGTTGTCCCTGACGCCGCCATAGTCACGTGGGGTTGGGAATTCTTAGAGAGATGTGGGGGAATATCGCTTATAGACCGGTTTTAATGACTTGTTTAGCAGCAAACGGGTCATTTTCCGTCCACTTTCTCTTTTCTTCTGCTGAGTCCGCATACATACGAGATAGAAATCAGAGTAACTCCATCCCCCCCCGTTACTCTATCGCGCGCGCCGGCCTTATCACAGCAGCGGATCGATACACTGTACGTCTTTGCGGGGGGGGGAGGGAGCGACCTTGACCCGCCAGTCCGCTTTAATCAAAATATCTCCACCGTCGGCATAGATCTCGGGACGATTAGCCCGAGTAAAGGATGAACGCCGAAGGTTCCAGAGCCAAAATGTAAAATAAAAACCAACCCCCCCCCCAACTGCGAAGTTCACGTTCTATTCTCCTGTTTATTTAGTCTGATGACGGAGGATGATGATGGGGGGGGGGTCACGGTTTATGACCTGAAGCAATAATTATCTTCAGTTTCTGGCATTACTGAAAATTTGTATTTTCTTTTAAATTAAAGTTTTATCATGAAAAATGATGGCCCAAGTAATCAGTAGTCGCACTTTCACTTTTAAAGCGGACTTTCTCGCAATAAAATGGCGTTTACGACATCCTAATTGATCAACAAAATGGCGCGGTTTCACTTCCGTTAGCAAATTTGTTTCCGTGCCTCCTAGTATTTTAATAAGTGGATGAGATTTTATATAAATTTATACATAAAACAAATTTCCGATATAAATCAACTCTTCTTTAAAACTGTAGTCCTATAAACAAACCGCATGTTATAAAGGGACGGATTTAAGCTTAAACGGGGGAAAAAAATAACTCTAAGGGAGGTAACTACTCTAAAAAAATTTTTTAAAAATTCGTACGAGTTAATAAAATTACATCTACATTTTTTTTTTTTTAATTTTTTAAAAAATCTGGCGTTTTCGTCAAGAACGAATAATAAGCTTCTAATTCAGGCTTGTGCTTAAACAGTTGTGGATTTGTTGAAAAGTATCAGTCAACAAAATGATCTCATCAATCAAGATATTCTATCACCAGCTGTTTAACTGCTGAATTCATGACATGAAATCCCCTCCACCTACCGTGAGAGCTTGAATAATCAAGCTAGATGTGCCATGAAATGTCAGAGTGTTCAAGAAAATAGGAACAGATAATTTTTTTTTTTTCCCAGCACTAGCAGGTATTTGTTTGCTTATTTCATTAAAGGAACCATCTCAGTTATCTTTTCAAAATATGAGAGAGAAAAAAAAAACCCTGGTTGTATGGCTATTTTCAGCCAGGTTTCATCTGAATGTTCTAGCAGATTAGAATGACGATTTTAAGTTCTGGTTAGCAACATAATTTCAGGTTGATATCCTCTTTATGGAAATAATTTATAGTGTAATAATGCCTGTTAAAACTTGTAAATTCTAGCCTGCCTTAGTGATTCTATTTTCAAAAGCATAGAAACATCATCAGAGAGGTAAACACTAGCAGCCATCTTTCACCTTTGAAATTCAGAAAAGAAAGGAATAAATATGTATATTAACTGTTTATAAGATTAACAAAAATAAAATTTACAAACATGATCCCTGTTAATTCCATTATAGTTTGTAATGTTTTTCTCATGTTGATGGCATGTACATCAACTGACAATGAAATATTCAACTGACTGCTGAGGTATTAACCATGTGGACATATCAGCTATCCATCATTACTTCAGAAAAGTATTAGTGTGAACCAAATTACAAAAATCAATTACACCAATGTATTAATGTAGACCACTTTTGTTTTACATTTGTACAAAATAAATGGTAAAGCAATCTTTTTTACCATATTTTCTTTGCTCAAAATTATACCAAGATGAGTAAGCTTTTAAAATTCGGTATTTATAGACTCCGTCTTTCTGTCTGTCTCTCATTATGGTTCTACTTATTTTGGAAGTTCCTTGCTTTTCTTTATTTCTAGAAAAAATTCCCAAACAAATGGATGGATTTTGTTAGCTACTTTTCTCAGCAGTGGCATGACTTCTGCTGGTTCCTATCCTCTGGATTCAATGCAACTGCAGGTACTTCTCTGCTTGTTGTTCTCACTTTGTTAAGTTCCTTGTACTTGATCATAATTTCTTCAAGTAAATAGCTGGAAAATGAAAGAGGAGACTTGAAGATACAAGTAATGCTCAACTTTAAGACTACTGCATTGCAGTTATTATTAACACTAAAATAATCAGACATTTTAAAGAACCATACAAAGCCACTTCTGGTTAAAATGTGGATTCATGTCAAGGTCAAATGTTCAACCTAAAACTAGTAATAGCAAATTCAAATTCAAATAATTTCATATGAAATGTTCACCAGTCAGTGTTTTTTTTTATGTATATTTAATACATACATATTTTTGGAAAATACTGACTACAACTAGCATGGAGTCAAATTCAAGGAAAGATATTTAAATATTTGAGACTTCAGTAGAATTTTAAGGCTTAAAAAAAAATGGATGTTAGGAATTTGAAGAGAGAGAAGTACAATGTAATTAAGGGTTTTGAGCCAAGCATTCGAACAGAAAAACTAGGGGCCAATAACAATAAATTGGCTTAAGTATCAGTATAACTCAAATATCAGAAAAAGAACATTCTAGGAATGTTCAAATGAAATCTGGCTGAAATAGCATAGCTATAATGGTATCCTGCAGCAGTTGCTGATAATGAGTCTCAGCAAGTTCAAGACAATATTTAAAGATTTATTTTCACATTATATTTGTTCTGCCACATAATTTGGCCTCTAGTTTTTAATTTGTTAATAACATGGGAAAAATCTATCCAAAGCAAGACCAACTTTAGTTATTCCATGTGACTCAATGCTCAGGTGAGTACAGCAATCTTTATAGCCTTACCGACCTTATGCACTTCACTAAAGGCCAGAGGTCACAAACCAGCCTAGGATACCTGGTTCAAACTGTTTAATGACAGCTTCATCTTGAACAAAAAGGGAAACCTCTTGTCACTACTGACTGATTCTTGGTTATCACTGTTCAACCTATTAAAGGGAAGGGTATGTATGACTCATTGAGGGTCTGAGTTAGAATACTGTTAAGGGGTTGGGTTGGTTTAGTTTGGAGTGCCTCCCTAGTATGGTTCACTTTTTCATCAGCTGCCAAAATGGTTTCCTTGCACATCTAAAAAATTAAGATTTCTAGCAGCAATTTTCCAAATATTTGTACACTGGTGTGCATCTTAACCACTGGTCAGGAAGCCCAGAAATATAACCAGGTAGCTTGTCACCAAAGCACTCCTTCCTCTTTTATTCTAGCTCAATGCTGTTTGAAGTTAGGACAGGAGTCTAAAAAGCAAGCAAAACCTATACAAAAATAAAATTTAGCTACATTCTAGTTAAAATTAACTATCTTCTTTTTTGTCACTGTTAGAAGCAGATCCAAATTAATTAATATGGTAACTAGTAATGTCATTGTTGAAAATACAAGCTAGTCTTTTTGTGGAATAGCATTAGATGCAATTCTAACTTTTGTTGACAGTTGTATATTTATTCACTTTATAAATGTTAGGATCAGCTCAAGATACAGAACATGAACCCAAAGGGACAAAGAAGCCTGTTAATAAACAAATTAAAACTTTCTATTGTAATAACTCACAGTGTCAACAGAATTTTGTTACTTTTCACTTATTTGTTTGAGAACACCACAAATATCCTTGCGCACGTTGTGTGACATTACCACTTTTCAACTCTCTCAGAAATTTCTGAATATTTACTAAATTATTTTTATGTACATTTGATGATTTGTGATTAATAACTTTAGCACTGAAACCAAATGATAAATAGTAGCAATACATGTTAAAGCTGTGTAGAAGCCATTGGGCGTTTAATGACCAAATGTCTGACAACTTGCTCACTTACAGCATCGATTCTTTGATCATCATATTATCTTTCACAGATGTATTCGACCAGCCAAGAAAGCCATGCTTCTTACAGAAATTGTCAATTTCAAGTTCGGTCACCTGGTGATGTCCAAGGTCACACTAAAACAAAACAAACATGTTACTGAAAATGTAGGAAAGGCGATAATTCCTAAGAGTTCCAGGCAATCTTTCTGGGCAGAGTATAATTTAATATACCTGGATAGATAGGTAGACAAATGAAAATGACTAAAACACATGGGAGTTTTAACTCTCTGTATACCACCTGAGCTGCATTTGCACCCCACTACCATTCAAATCTGTATTACTCAGCAAAGACTGAGCCATAGGTGCTGTGACCGTCCTCATTAATATAATCTTTTGTAACAACAAGTCTGTATCACTCTGGTATAAGTAAAGTAAAAGCTTATGCTATATACAGGGTTACAGATTGTTTCATCAACAGGTCATAAAAAACAAACAATTTTTTTTAAAAATGAAGTTATTTTCAACTAATGACCCCGCAATAAAAATGAGAGAGCAGATTTCTAGAATAATGTTCCCACAAATGTCTTGAGTATTTTAAATACAGCCATTTTTAACAATAATTGTACAAAAAATTTACATGAAATTTTAGTTGTTGACCTCTTACACATACAGTAGTTAGAATCAATAGGTAATAGGGTTAAAATGTGTTTAGCTAACAAAAATGTCATTTTAGGAGTGCATGCACACGTCATGTTTTAGTTAAGGTGGAGTCTATGAAATGTGACAAACTTCTCTCTGCTGATTATTAAAAATATAATCCCACAAAATCCCCAAAGATCTAAATGCAAGCAGAGTTCTCTCCCCCTCTTCTGGAGGTTGGGGTCAAGTTTTCACAAAAATCTACTAAAGCTAAACAGTACATCAATTTCTAGGAATAGTTCCTAAATTGTCAAATCTATTTCAGACCCCATACAGTGCTGCTTTAAGGAAACAAGTATTTAACTAATTTTTTTTTTTAAAACAAAAGGTTAACAAATTAACACTGGCAAATGAAAGAAGTAAACCACACCTGTCTTTACTCTGTTTAAGGAAGTTTGTACAAATTGTACATTTTATGTTTCCATACCATGTGAAATATGCTGATTAATTTCCAAAACAAACATCATATTAATCTCACATCAGCTCCTGGCACCGTCAACAGATGTGTACCTGCTTACCTTGTTAACCAGCAAGATACAGGGGACTGGGGAGTTGTCGGCCAGTGTGCACTTCGAGTCGAGATCCTTCTTCCACAGCGCTGCATTCAAAAAAGTCTGCTTCTGAGTGATGTCGCTCACCACTACGCAACCAAATGCATCTTTGTAGTAAACTCGTGTCATAGATGTGAATCTCTCTTGCCCTGGAAAACACAAAAGAAAAATAATTCCTTATGGTCTAGATATTAAAGTAATTGCGAAACAATTAAAAGCAAAATAAAAAAAAAGAAAGACAAAAGTAATGTGGTCATGCCATTAAGCATATACTGGGGGCAAGGGGTGGGGACTTCCAAGTATAGTTCACCCCACCCCTTGTATGCAACTAATCATTTCTTGATTCAGAATTCCTTCACCTGGATAGTTTTTTTTTTTGAAATACTAAAACTTATAAAAAAAACAGAATTTTCCCTAAAACTGTTGACATGACTGACTATAACCTGGGATAACAAGTTTTATAGCTAGTGGGTGGGGACTAATGCAATCTTAAGTAACTTTGGTGCTCACCAAAAATTATAACTAATAAATAAAAATGTTCATCTACTACTACTACTTCCTGTCAGACCCCTATCCTGGCTTTCAAGGTCGGAGGACATCTCATAGCGGTGAGCTACAAAGGGTGGAAGATGCAGAGTATCAGCCTTGGTGACTGAGCCGGTTGCCAGGTATGGTTGTGGGTGAGAGAACGTTTTTGAGTGACAGTCAAGGTGCCAGCTAGTCAGGAGTTACCCGCGGAACTTTCACCACATGTACCCAGGAATCCCAACCATAACTTTTCATTTAGATGCAGGAGGAAATCCATGCAGTCACATGGTGAAGAAGAGTGCCATCCAGTAGCCTGTAGTTCATGGTCAACAACGATATCAAAAGATGAGTAAATACTTCGAAAATAATTTTCATTATCAAAATTTTTTTAAAAATTAAACAGATAATATTCAAATATTTAACAAAGTATTTCATTTGCTGAATTATTTTTAACATGTTATGAAACGTGAAATCTGTGTTAAAAGAATTCCTCTCGAGGACCATAATTAACAGATTTAAACGCTATTACAATTTGGTTTATCATCACAAGGAGCCTCCACATCCAGAATGATTCAAGTAAACAAAGGATAATCAAAGAGCTGGGAGAACAAACTAAACTAAAGCATTACTTTTGTTGAAACCTCTCATTTTCAGAAAACATTTGCATTTTCATTAATTGTGGTCTCTGGCTACAGATTATGGTTTGTAAAGATTAGATTCTCATCATCATGTGGGCCTTTGCATTCTGATCTTCTTCCATAGTAATCAAACATAACACTAACTTTTCTATCATCTACACCAACACTCAAAAACCCATAAAAGAGGCAAGAAGTAAAATTTATAAGATACAGAACCAGACTTCATAAACAGAAGTTTTAAAAAGCTTTCAAAACACCAGTCTAATCTAACAACCTGACCATTAATAAGAATCAAAGTCAAAGTTTTATGCATAACCTGGATAAATATCAATAGCTTTCATTGTTTGATCATCATTTACCTATAGGAAAAGTATACTAGGTGCATTCAAATGAAACCTGGCTTCCCTATATCTTCAGTGATGTAAGTCTAATAATAAACTTACCAAGGTAAGTTGACTTGAGACCCCAAATTTACAGACAATGCAAGAAAGTTTCTTAGAGCCACTGAATCATGGAAATCTCTATTCAATATATGTCCATACACCACAGTCAAAAATAATTTAAATTCTGACTCCTGTCTTCCCTTAAAAATTGTTACGTAATTTTTGGCCATTAATTTATTCTTATCAGTAAACTGGAATTTTCACTTAACCAAAATTTAAACCACCACCTGGAAGTCCAAAGTTACTTAATCAGGTTAGTGATTAAATGCACAAATGGGAGCCATGTTGTGCCAAACCTCTAAATCCATTTCAATTCAAAGTTTGTTCTGGAAAGAGTTTTATTTCAGGAACCAAACAATTTAAACAAATATTTTTACATGATTTCATGGGGATAAACATAAATCTACAATTAGCTTGTATTTGAGAATATTTTTTTTAGAAATAACTATAACAAGTTTATTATACTTTAACTGTTGAAGATGTTCAAATAAAAGAAGACTGAAAGTAAAGTATCCAGCAGGGTTTTATCTGAATGTTCACAGTACTTCAGATACCAGTTGTGAATAAGTAGTTAAATAATTTTAAAACAACAGTTTCCAATAAATATGTCAGTGTGTTTGACTGGCAAGTCTTTTAACCCCATTGAGCTTGGTAGCGTGTCATCTTCACCAGCCCAGACACATTAGCATCTTTCCAAAGAGGAGGAACATCTCTAAGGCCAGGATTAGATGACATACATACACACACTAGGCCATGAGCCATCAACATCACACACAAGGTAGCCCTATCAGGTACTGATTTGAGGGTAACTGGGTGTTGCTTAATCTTACACCACGTGCATGTTAAAAAACAGTTTTGTCATAAATTTTCAATAAACAGTCAAACAGCAGGAAAAGAAGAGTCTATATCATTCAGAGCGATTAGTGCAAATTAAAATTCCCAGTCTGCAAGCCAAGATTCCAGGGAGAATCTAACTAGGGCATTTACAATGTTGAAACCTTAAGGAGCAGAAAAATCTATATTTAGTGGCCTCAGATTTGCAGTTTGCAAGGGATCCTAGTTGGCTGACATCCACAAGTGTTTTTCAGTAAGAACAGTGAATAAATTGAATCGTCCACCTTGCAAAGGTGGTAAAATACAATAAAGTTAATTCTTTTGGATGGATGGTTTGAAAGAATAGAGGTGAAGGAATCTCTACACGTCATTAACACTCATCATATCACAGCCAATATAACCTTTTGTTTTTCTCAATGTATATATAAACAGCGAAAATAGATCAATGTTTTTGTTGTGCCCAGTTTTTGTAGTCATCCTTTGTTCCGTTTGTATTGTCTCTTGTCTATCCAGCGATACCAACAAAAACACTATAACTGGCATCCTATTCAGGTGAATAAACTGTAGACTGGTGAAAGCCAATTTAAAATAAACACTTTCTTAGTTAAAGTATTAGGCATACTGTTTTTGTTATCAAAATTGTAAAAAACAAGCTTTTAAATTTTCAAATACAACTAAAATTACTTTTATAATTTTACAAGACAAAACTTTATAATTCATGCAACTAGAAAAGATCTATAAGCACGATAAGAGATTATGTTAACGATTATTTGTGCCTCTCTGCTTCATATAACCTTTCCATGGCTCTTCAAAATTAGTAATAATAAAGTATATTTGCTTCTCTAGTGGTGTAGTCATCACCAAACTTAAATATCTCTACTTTCTAGCCCAAGGCAAAGAGATTCATAATCAACCAAACTTCCCAAATGATGTAAGCCTCCTGTTTACCTGAGGCACTGGCAGTTATCCAGGCTTCCCATCTTACCATCACTTTAGAACACAGCAGTGTGTTTGAATATTACAAGCTAATATTATAACTTTAGGTCTGCTTCCTTACATTCACTGAGCTTATATCCTTTAAAAACTACAAACAAACAAGCAAGTACATTTTCTAAAATGCAAATAGGGATTAACAGATACTTCAGTTTATTTCTTGTTTTTGATTGATCTTGAAATATATTTTATTACTACATTTACACAGCTAAACTGTGTCACTCACTACAAGACAAATGGACAGACAAACAACAAAAACTTCTCCACTTTGCTAGGTCATAAATTAGCTCGAATTTCTGTGTTCCAAAAATATAGAAATTCTGAATTTTAAATTTAGATTAAAATTTCTATAGCCTGGTTGGCATGAAAATACTTCACGACTGCAGCACCGATCTTTCGATCTGGCCATTTTATTAGGACTTAAAATCAAAATGGCTACCAGAAGATGGGTGGGGGGGTTGCATAGATGACTAAGATATTGAAAGAAGAAATAACTAGTCATAGTATTGGGCCAAAGTAGTTTAAAAAGAAATGTACAAATTGTATTTTATCAAAAATAGTATATACAGAATTTGATTTATATAAAACAAAAAAAATCTCACCTGCTATATCCCATAATTGTAGCTTAATTGTTTCTGTCTCAGACCATCTGACTAGCTTCAAGCCAAAGTCAACTAAAATAATTAAATTAAAAAATTATCAGTATGTAATTATATAATTACATAATCTTTGAAGGTTAGAAATCTTAAAATAACAATAAAACAAGTATATTTTTTATGTAGTTTAAAGAAAAGAAAAAGCTGACCACATTTGGTAGTTTTGGTTTTCACACTAAAAATTCCTGCTCAACAAAATAAATGCCTATCCATTTTCCTTTATTGTCATGAAAAATGTTGATTATTATCTGCTCTCCAAGATGTTGTTGTCAATATATACTATACATATCGCTCAGCCAATTTTATGCCTTTTTCCATGTTGGTTTTTAATGAAGAATACATTACATATGTACATTTTAATATATTTTGGGAGTTTATGCTTATCTTTGTTTTCTAACCATCACCATTATTATTTGGTTCTAATAATGAACTACTGATCTTCAGGTTTGGTATTAAATGGTTTCTGGTTTAACCTCTGTGAAAATGACAGGTGGGACTGCTCTGGTAAAGATCACACCTTGTGGTATTGCCTTATAACTCACCGAGTTAATAATACCTAAACAAAATATAAGGAGACTCGCCACAAGTAACTAGATAACTCTGAAACTCAAATGGATTATTTCAGTCACATGGTATGCGCACAACTGCAAGGCTAGAGGTTTCAGTTTGTAGACAGACACGCCATGAACAAGGGATTCGTGCAAACTGATGGACTTTGAAAGGCAACAATGAGACATTGGTAGAAGCCAGTGGGAAATTTTCAAGGTACTGGACATTCTGCTGTCAACTGTTAATATGGTGACTGATTGCCCTATTCAAGAGAAGCCAGAAGACCAATATTCACATCTTGGTGCTTCATACCAAACAAAATGGAAATTTCATGCTGTGAAAAAAATAGAAAGAAACTTAAATTCTACCCAGTACATCAACCAAAAGTCAGATGCTCAAAAAAAAAGCAGGGTAATACTTTTGATGAAAATTGGTGCTCCAGCTCACACTTCCCATGCAACAGATATAGAAAAAGCTACAAGTGTTATCTATGTAATTATACAATTGATCGGTGTATTGCTGCTACCCTGCATAAGGCAAAGGATTAACTGCATTTCTATTTTGCCAGTGTGTGTATGTACGTACACACAAATACAAGAAGGGCACTAGGACACAAGTTTTTACTTGCTTCAGGTGTGTAATAAAGTATTCATCAGTACCTGCTGGACAGATGAACCACTCTCACAACCTATGCTGGGATAGTCTTAGCAACACACACCTAGACAGCGTGTCACCTGTTAATGCTGCTCGGATTCCTAGTTACAGGAACCTCAAGTAGGTCTGCCAAATAAGAGTGTTATCTTCCAGCAGGACAATGCATGGCCTCGTGTAGCTCATAAGGCATTCTCAGCCATTGCTGACAGGAGGAGTCGGTGCCCAACCTCTCTCTCACAGTTCCCAATTTCATACAGAGTAATTTTCACCTATTTAGGCCGCTTGGATAGCCAAGAGTCTGTAAACAGTGACCAGATGTAACAGTGTCTCTTGTACTTTCCTCAACACACCCAAAAGGTAGCACAACACTTTTACACTGCTGGAAAAAAATGTGACAGACTCCAAATGGACACAATTCGAAATTAACCCAAGTAAAAACCACTAAAAACCTATATTTATTTAATTCGTATAAATTAACTTCTGAAGTACTTTGTACACTCTTGTGTTACCAGGAATTAGGATTACACTTCTTCAGAAGCTCTGATTGTCATAGTTACCAAATCACCATAATTAATATTTCTATTTCGTTTCCAGGTGTGGTTTGGTGCCTAATTTAATTTTAAGCTAATACAAGATTATCTCCCTTGATAGTAACAACGGGTTGTGTGTGGTTTTCTCCCTTCGGAGGGAGGGGTGGGACCGAAGTCCTCCGGCGGTATCGTGATCCCCACCAACTGGAGGTGGAGAACATGCAGCTGATCGCTCAAGGGGCTCGCAATACCATACCAGCCCTTGGGCGTCAGGGGTGGGGGGGGGTAGAGGGGGAGGGGAGGGGAGATAGAAAGCCGACTGGTCGAAACCAGACTGATGTGTTCTTAGTCACTCAGTCACAGCCCAGCCCAGCCCGCGGGGAAACCCTTTTAAAGGAGCCCCTTTATCCCCCAAACCAGGCCCTCGTGCACCATTCAATGTGTATTCAAGCTGAGGTGCAAAGGCCGTCCTTTGAAATGAATGAACCAGCACGTAGGCCGCGGAGCATCCATTGCCCCGTAGTCTAGCAGCCCCCATTTCTATCCAACCCGGAGTTAACGCTCGGATACATGACCCGCGTACACACACACACACACACACACATACACACACACATAACACACACAGGTAGGTGTGTACACGGTGAGGCAGGACTCACCCCCCATCGTCCATTTGTAGTTCTTACGGAAGGTGTCGTTGATGTACCGCTGGACGAAGGACGTCTTCCCTACGTTCGGATCGCCTATAATCAGCACTTTCAATAGCACCTCGTTCATCGGACACACCTGGCTGAGCTTCTTCTACCTGCGCGGGCCCGTTACTGCTGCTCATCGGCGGACTGTCGGCCTCCTCACCTGCCGAGCTCGCCGCCGCCAACTGTCAGGTTCGCCAGGTCACGTGCCGACTCTGGACCGCCGCCATGTTAGGACTCGCGTGACAGTGCTTAACTGCAGCCCTCCCCCAGCTCTGCTGGAGCGGCTTGAAAGGATAGCTGCTTTAATAATAATAATAATAATAATAATAATAATAATAATAATAATAATAATAAACAAAATAATGGATACATAAAAAATAAATCAGATAAATAAGAGTAGTAGAAATGTATATAGATATGCACAAGACACACACACACAAAAGGTATTTGGAAATATCAGGTTATTTTTTTTAAAAAATAACAACATAAATTATAGTAAAAATACTGAAAGTGTATTAATAACTACAAATTGTAAAAATATCAACAATAATCCCACAGCTTAGTTCTGAAAATGGTAAATGTTCATTTCAGATCAGTTGTGTAAGAGAGTCCTGTGCAGTCTGCAATTAGACGCACTCAGTTTTCTATTGTTTGTCTACAACAGTGGTTCCCAACCGTTTTCTTAAAATGTTGCTTCGCGGTCCCCCATAAAATCAGCTCGACCTACTATATTATTATTGTTATTTATTATTATTATTATTATTATGTTAGCATGTCAAGGTTTTTGCTTCTATGTCGTCAAACGAGTATTTCCCAAAATTTCAGAAACTTTCTATATATATATATAAATCCACTCAAAAAGCACTTATTCTAAACCGTTAGTCAATTTAAAAGTCTTTAAAAAACTGTTGAATTTATTCAAAATATGACAATTCTCGAAAATCAAACGAATAAAAAGTTCAATGAGAGATCTGCACCTGTTTGGCCTTCAATATTTCATCAATGTTGGGCTGTGTTTTTGAAAGAGCCACTCTCATGTCATGCGTTACATCGAGTTTGTTTCTCGATCTGGTTTTGATTGAAACAAGAGTTGAGAACCCTGACTCACACTCATAGGTTGTTGCGAACGGAATCAGCAATTTGAGAGCCATCTTTGCAACATCCGGATATGATTCTACCATTTCAATCCAGAAGTCGCTGCAACGCATCTGGCGAAAAGCATTTTTGGCAGCTCCATCATTCACCAAGTCAATGAACTGCTCTTCAATGAGATGGTCTTCGGAAGGCAGCTCGCTGACGGAGATGGAGAATGGATTCGAGAGAAAGTTATAATACTTCTGAAAATCGTGAAGTTCAGGAAAATAGCCTGCAAGCTCTGTGTGGAGAATATCAACATGATTCTTCATCAAGTGGAGAATACCAGAATCAACTGAGAGATTATATTCATCGAGGAAAGCGTTGAGCTCCGGAAATGGTGCAAAATTCTTCCTTGATAATTTTAAATGCCACAATTCCAGCTTCGTCCTGAAAGCATTCATTTTTTCATGGCAGTGGAGCACGGTGACCTCCATCCCTTGTAATGCCAAATTAACGCAGTTAACTGCCTCGAATATGTCCACCAAAAACGAAAGGCACACAAGTCAGCGACCCCTTCGCGGTCCCCTGATCGAATATAGATATTTTTGAAGGATTCTTTTTATATGCGGAATTGAATAGTATTCATGTAAGATAGCGGACTTCAACTGGCTGATGACATGAGATGACATGACATGTAAGATAACCGAGTTACCTCCCCTTTCTGTAAAAGTGAGATCAGCCGTCCTTGAATTCTGCATTTCTCTCTCACCTGTGATTTTTCAGAGTTATTTTCATATGCTCACGCATCATACATTTTATCTTAAATCGCAGTTGTATTCTGCAAAATGGCAGTTGCGAGATTTATTGGTTAAATCATCAAACTAACATCCATCTGGGAAGACCACTACGATTTAATGTCCCAGGAACACTTAAAAGTAATTCTTCATTCCGGTGGGATCTTCCGAAAAAACTTGATAAAGTTTTCAAATTGACAGGGAAACAATCAGTCACCAAGTAACTTTTTTTCGGAAATAAGAATTTACCAAAATAACAGGCGATAGAATCGCGTCTCATGCGTAAAAATGAAGTGCTCTTTGGTACAGTCACGTGATGAAATAGTACGCTGTGATTAGTTGTTGTGCAATCATTCAGAAAGTACTACACCTGTAGAAGGATTATACAAGTGTAGGCAGTGAAGTGAATACTATGGCTTCTGAGAAAGAAATATCGCATGGCGAACATATAGCGCGAAGTGCTCTCGATGGATGTGTAGCTGCGCTAAAACCGTTGCTGAGGAGAGGCAAAAATATAGCGAGGCTGAAATAGACATCATAAGTGGGATAACCAAACCTGAAAGAAGATGCTCTTTACAGGTGAGTCCAAGTTTGAACTGCTTGTCAGTATTTTGAAAGCGTAGAACGGTATAACAGTCAGTGTACAACAACAGCTACAGTGAAGTGTGGGGATGGATCAATACAAATTAGGGGCTGCATATCAACTGAGGGCGTCAGAAATTTGCATGAAATCAAAGGTATAGTGATTTCTGATAAATACAGGCAGGTATGTATGCCCCAGCGGGTGTGGAATTAGCTTTCCAACACGACAGTTGCTCCAACCATACACCCGGTGTGGTGAAAAACTATCTGGAATGTGAAGAGGTTGGAGAAACCCTCACAAGGATGTCTAGTGCTACAAGATATACGGAACAACACCTCTCAGTCATACACTGATAACCTGTATGGCAGCATCAAAACAAGGTGCCATGATCTATATAATGAAAAGGCTTCACATTCCAAATACAATGCACTGTACAACGTATTTATTTTGTTTCTATGTTTTTTCTGTAATATTTCATTGTGTATGTATTATATACGTCTCTCATTTGCAATTACATAGTATTTCTGCATATCTTGTGTTTCGATAATTATTTTCAATGCTGTGCATTCAAATAGAAATTTAATTGTACACACCAAAGCAATCGATATTTCAATTTTAAATCATGCGAATGATAAAGAGATAAAGTCACATGATTTATGCTGAAATTAAATGATACAATTCATCAGAAACTGCCAAATACACAAAATTCTGCGTTCGCTACGTTGGACAAACTCATTGGCCGTGGCAATGTGGTCCCCATCCAATCAAGTACCTCGTTGTGTGTATGAGTACCATGAGATGGTTTAAGATCGTCTGCACTCCGAAGTTATCTCTCTAGCCTTGACCGCTCACTTGCGGAATTTGTTGACACAAATCAGGCGAGCAACGAATCATAATTGGTTAAAGAAAGTATAGAAAGCTCACTGGCCCTTACAAAGATCCCGGAGGGGGGGCAGCTTCTTACAGATTAACGGCCTTGTTACGCTGGGCTTTCCTGGAGAAGTGTTTCCCAAAAATCTGCAGCTGTGTGTCAAGTTCGCTGGCGATGAAGTCCTCTCAGTGACCTCCTTGAGCTCGGCAGAATAATCCCCTTTATGTGCTGTCTTTGGGAGCCGAGCTTTAAGGTTTCGATAATGACATGCTCGCCAGGCACTGTTGGTGGGAGTGTCACTGGATAGCAGGACTATTTGTGGCAGCCATCTCCATCACCGATTTTGGTAACTTTCTTTTCCTTGGAAGCGAGGACCCCTCCATCTGACTCCGGCCAAATCTCCAGGCACCCTTTCTAGAGTTGCTTCAGGACATTATATTTCTTCGGGATGCTGTCAACAAAATCGGCAACACCCGAGTCGTCTCTAGTCGTTTTTGCCTTGCAATCACAAACTGCAGACAGAAGTGGATAAAGTGGTTTCCTGGAGTGATGAAGCGCACCTCACCCTCAAAATGTGAGGTGTCATTCTTCAGGCTTGAATCCAATGAGGAACGTTGGCAGCCGAACATCACCATTAAAGGATCACGCCTCAATCATAATCCGGCTCCAAATTTTCTTGGCGTGCGCTACGATAGACAGTTGTCCTTCAAGGAACACGTCAAGACGACCTGCCAAGCGATGTCAAGTAGAATAAACCACCTCCGCGCCCTCGGGAGCACAACTTGGGGATGGCGGCAAGCGGATCTACGCACGGAGTACATTGCTACCCAGCGCAGCCTCGCCGAATACGCTGCACCCTGGATTTCCAAAACCAACTCGAACAAGCTGGAGAGTGCGCAACTAAACGCCGCACGCGCCATCACTGGCCACCTTCGATCAACCCCGGCAGAGTTTGTCCTACAAGAAGCCAACCTCACTCCCCTAGCCACTCGTTTTAGGACCCTGTTCCTTCTGAAAGCTAACTCTTGGTTTCACCTCGCCGTGACAGACCCAAGCAGATGGATGGCAACGCGCGACGTCGTGTATCCTGGCCTGACGGAACTCAACCTCCTGCAAGACTCCATAGTCACGCTACCTCCTCCCTCACCATAGGATCGCCCACCTCCAGCACCCATTTTGCTGACACCGGCTGACAACTCGATGCCAACCTCCATACAGCTTGCAAGAGCTGTCCAGACCATCAAAGATGCCCGCGAAACCGACATTCAACTCTACACTGATGGATCCACTATGGAAGGTGTCAGGACCGGCGGAGCTGGCTTAGTGGTCATACAGGGAACGGACCTCATCCACTAATGGCATGTCCCAACAGGTGCGCACAGCAGTTCCTACCTGTCCGAAAAGGTGGCACTACAAACCGCCCTCGAATGATTAGAGAATCAAGATGACTGGCATTCCGCGACTATCGTCTGTGATTGCAAATCATTAGTCGAAGCAGTTGGCAATCTGCTGCAACCAGATTCTTCCGTGCTGGCGCTGCAATCGACCATCTCCCAACTACTAACAACCAAGGAGGCACACATAGTCTGGGTACCCGGTCATTGCAACCTGATGGGGAACGACATGGCAGATAAACAGGCGAGGTTGGGCTCAGCCGCAACAAGTCGAAAAGGGTATAGATGCGCCCACACGCCAGGCTATCATCCGCCGACTGCAATCACTGCAGACAAGGACGCCGAATCTCAGCGACGAGAAATCAGAACTGACGGACCTCATCAGGTTTCGGTCCGGGCATCAGCCAAAACTCCGACGCTGGCTGTGTCTCACAGGCAAAGCCGAGACCGACATCTGCCGGTTCTGCGCGGAAGAGGAAGAGTCATCCGAACACCTTTGGATGCGCTGCCCTGCCTTCCTGGTGGACCGTCGTCACCATCAGCTGGGTCTCTCCTACGACGAACTGTCTCGACTTCCACGTGCAGCCACAGCGCTACTGAGGACTATCCTGAGGTGACGCAACAACAACAACAACAAAAGCATCTTTTCTGATCTCATTTCTTCCGTATCGGCCTGAGGAAGCCCTAATTAAAATCCGATAAAAAAAATATACTGCTTGGTTCTGAGAGATAGAAATAAAATTATGGGCAAACCAGTTTTCGTGTTTCCCATAATCCCCGGGCCTGCCGAATTATTGGAACCGGAGGTCGCCGGACCCGTTCCACTGCCCACGCGGATGCAATACGTTAAGGCAACCGAAACATATAGAATGGGAGATAACTCCGGACTTTTTCATAAGACGTCTTTTACAGCTACTCGTCTAATTTCAGCTTTTAAAATAAAACAATTTGTACAATGACAAAAACACCAAAATTCTCCTACACTTAGCCTGGTCATCAGCCTTAAAATCGTCTCGGGTGGGGTGGGGACTGCAAATTAATTGTTTCGTGTATATGGATACTTGGAAGCTTCCGTTTAACAAACGGTTTTTCGGATTCGAATTATCCCTCGGTATGTTAAAGCGGAGTCCATTGGAAATGATAAAAACCTGATCATGTATTTATAAGTTATCCCCCTTTAACCACGCTCCCTTTTACGTTCTTAAGGATATTTCAGGTGCTACGAAGATACATTTTAGGGTCTTCTAAACGGATTTAAAATGCAATATTTAGATAATAATAATAATAATAATAATAATAATAATAATAATAATAATAATAATAAATAAAGCAATAAATTCGTCGTACATTTAAATGACACAGAAGTCTTTGCATTACACAAAGAGAAAGGGACTGTGAAATAATGTAATAAGAAACAATTTATTTAAAGATTAATTTCCGATAAATTGTAATTTAGTTGATCATCGATAATACTCTCTGCTCAACTTTCACTGTCGATCTAACAACTCTATATAGATAATTTTCACTATCTTTCTTTTTCAAAAAAAAAATAATAATAATTAAGAATTCACTTTCAAACGACATTAGACCGTTTCCACCATGATTAGTTTTAAGTTAGTTGAAGGTCTGTTCGGCTCCAAGTTTGCGAATTACGGGCCTTGGTTTTATGTGAGGAGCCTGAGTGAGGAAATTGGTCTTGTTTACGGAATCTGTTCGTATAATTATTTAAAGTTTAATTCCTCTTCTTAATGATTTGCATTTTCTGAAATAAGAGAGACTACGTTATTTGAACGAATTCTTTAATAAACAGTAAATTCTACGACAGCTCGGACAAACCAAAGAGTTTTCTAATGCAAGCATAATCCACACTTTTATATCTTATATGGCCACTCAATTAGGTACCAAGAGGAATCGTTTCCGTACCCAAAGGATGGTTTCGGATCGGTACCTCTTCGCTAACGCACTACCACAGTTAATCACAGTCCGTGAAGCAGTGATGTCATAAACCGGAAAAAATCTATCCCTCTGTGTGTTGTTGTTGTTGTTGTTGTTGGCCGTCGTATATGGCGATCAAGCTTACCCCACAGTTTTTTTTAATGGTGTGTCAAGTCTGGAAGACGAGATGGCCAGAGTGGCACAGTGATGTTGATCCAATGGGAGGCCGTGCACTGTTTTGCGACACGTGGTTGACGACCTGATCTCGGTCTGTTTCAGCCGTTTCCGATTTGTTGAAATCATCTTACTCCGCGATCTGTGGACGTCCAGGATTCCATCGACAGGGGAAATCCAATAACTGAGGAGCCTCTGCCTTAGGGGTTCATAAACTTACATTCTAGCAGGATTAGCGTTTAGTTTTAGAAGATAGATTAAAGCTAATTTTTGGCAAAATCTTTTCTTAATAAAAAAAAAAGCAAGATAATAATAATAGTAATAATAATAATCCTTGCGATCTCATTCAGAGCGAGGCGAGAGGTTTACGGGCAAAGACAGCCCCGTTATTTAAGATCTGCATTGTTAGGTTGTGCGGGTTTGTGTAAGTTTGTTTTTGGAGTTAACTACGAGTACGTCAATGAAATCCGGTGGTGAGCGAGGACAGGGCGGAGAGGGGAGAGAGGAAGGCGCTATCTATGGCTGACCGAAAGCTGCACGTGCCCGTCTCTGGGAGCTGAAAGCCATAGTCGTCTTTACCTTGGTCCGGTAATCCCTTCTTTTTTCTTTAAATGTGGGGAGGTTTCCTGGCGAGCGGACTTGTGGGAGTGGGGTATGGGCAGACATTCCTCCAGTAAGAAGACACCTCTCAGCATCCCTGCCCACAAAGCGACGACTTAACTTGTCAAAGAGTGTTGGTACGGAGACGAAACGGACACCGCTCGCGCTGCCTTCGTTCTTACTACACTCCACCCGGCCAATCGTATCTCACCGGTGACTAGGTACACCGGCCCCTTCTGTACGCTTCCTGACTAATGCAGTCAGACAGTCTCTGAACCGTACGGCGAGAAGCCACCTGGGAGCGTTTTCCCGATCGGTCAAAGTGTTCACTCGGCGTGCTTATCTCCCTTGTGTAATAGCAGCGCAGCAATGAGTCCTTGCCGAAGTCGGAAGCGTCGGGGATTGCCGCCCCCACCCACTTGGCGCGTGATTAGCAATGCTTCCTAGCGGACAACCGCGGAACTACACGCTATCCCCAAGCTGCCTCCATTTTAAGCATCGGTGTACGAAAACAAAAAATCTACGTACCGCAGACATGGAAATAATCTGCAGAAGGAAGAATTGTGTGAATGAGACCACTTGCTTGTAAATTCAGGTGTAGGGACGTCAGCAGAGCACTGAAATAGTCGAGCCACCAGAGACAGGTCCCAAAGGGTGACGAAGTTGCCAAAAAATGGCTGGCAGTCAGGCAGAGCCAGCAAAGAATGTCTAAGGACGAACAACATTTAACCATTCACGGGATCAGTCGAAGTCACTCTCGGGCTGACTTCAGATCTTGACGCCACGCATCTCTTCACCCCCGCCTGGCTGCTGTTCCGGGTCTCGGCTTACGTCAATGGTAGCGTGCAATCGGAAATAAGTAACAGCAATAAAAGAATATTTATTTGAATTAACAAGACGGTGTGGACCTGGTGCAGTGCACGGGCCGTTTAGAAACTGGTAGATCATTAAAGGCCGGTCGTGTGGTGTTCCGAGAGACTTGGGGCGGAGACACGGACCGGTCCCCGGGGGTGGGGGAGGGAGTCTGCTGAGCCAACCGCGACGAAAAGCTACCAGCAAGTTTTTCTTTGGCTGCCCTTGTTATTGCTTTAAAGAATCTGCTATAAGTTCCTCGCTCAGCCCTTCCAAATGAATCCAAATTCGTAACGTAAATATTTGCAGCAGAATTCGTAACGACAACAGAATCGTTAGAGTAGACGGCCATTCCCTGCGGAAAGGACTCCCAGCCGGATATCGCTTAAATGTGTTGTTGGTCAGCTTGTACTAAAACACGTCTGCCACCGCAGCCTCTTCGACCGATCGAGAGTCGCATCAGATTATCAAACGTATTCCCCTGGCGAGTTAAGAAAGTGGCCCGGCCCGCAGCCGTTTGAAAGGCATTTCCAGCGGGAATCGGGAAACTTAAAGAATTCGCTCTCAGAATGGTAGTGTGTTTATTTCGAATTACCAGGCGGAATAACTCTTAACTTTCGTGTGAGGTCCACTTTAGGGCTCAGAAATAACTGCAGTAGGGCTGTTGTGGTGTACACCACCTCTACCAAAGAAGACGACTTTCAAGGCCAGAAAAGGGCTTACTAGAAAGTTTGATATTTTTTGTTAGATGCGGGGCCGGCTGATGGAAAAGAGAGAGACGAGGAAACCAATCTATAGGGGTTCGGTAAACTCAGCCCTCGCAGTCTTCTTAATTACCACTGGAATATACCGAGCCGCCAGACATAAAGCTCTTATTTTTAATTCCGAAGATAAATGGCAATTGACTCAGAGAGGGGGCATCTTGATTCATCATACAGCCTAGGTATTTGCATCTAAGCTGGGAAGATACTACGAAGATTACAAGTCGAAGTGGTTTTCCTAAATACTTCAAGTGATATGAGAGAGAGAGAGGAGGAGAGAGAGAGAGAGAGAGAGAGAGAGAAGAGAGAGAGAGAGAGAGAGAGAGAGAGAGGAGAAGAGAGAGAGGGAGAGAGAGATGGAGAGGGAGAGAGAGAGAGATGGAGCGAGAGATGGAGAGAGGGAGATGGAGAGGAGAGAGAGAGATGGAGAGCAGAGAGAGATGAGAGAGAGAGAGAGAGAGAGAGAGGAGAGAGAGAGAGGAGAGAGAGCGAGGAGAGAGAGAGAGAGAGAGGAGATGGAGAGAGAAGCGAGAGAGAGAGAGAGAGAGGAGAGCTGAGTCGGCACAGACAGATCGACCGAGGGGGAGAGAGGGATGAGAGAGGAGAGAGAGAGAGAGAGAGGAGATGGAGATGGCGCGAGGAGGAGAGAGTGAGAGAGAGATGGAGATGGAGGAGAGAGCGAGAGAGAGAGCGAGAGAGCTGACGTCGGCACAGAGCGGACAGAGGGGAGAGAGGGGAGAGAGAGGATGACGTCGGCACCGACAAGAGACAGCTGGGGAGAGAGGGAGGAGGAGAGAGAGCGAGAGTGCACTGCATTACCAGGGTTACAAAGTTGAGATATTTTATCCTTTCTTCATCTCTTCTTGTCTTATCAGATTTTTTTTTTTTTTTTTAAATCTGAAAGAAAAATATATCTTATTGGAGAAGTACTCGATGTATACACGATCCCGGTATTCCTTGAGTGCAGATTTTGGTAAAGTTTCCGAAAAGAAATTCGAAATCACAGTGCTCAACTGTGTGTGTACTTAGCCTGTGACCCAGCGGGTTCGGTAAAAAAACAGAACGACGATTGCGGACCGGGGAGTTTCGGTGCAGTTTCGGTAAAACGTAATCTTAGCATTGGTAGAAGTTAATCAGGAGATGGGGGATACGGTTACACTGCAAGTAATGCATAGAAATCTCAAAGTAAAATGTCTGTATAAACACAGCGAAGGGTTCAGAGATTTATGTGGGGCCGCGAGTCCTTTTCCTAACCCTCTCTCTGTGTGTGCGTGCGCGCGCGCGCGCCGAGGCGATATGTCGGTATTAAATAATTGACACAAACCGTTCATCTCGTGCTGTATGTCAATCCGTCAACATCGCAGTCGCAGGGGTAGGAAGTCCGAGTGTTCAGCGTGCGCGTGACTGCTGTATAACTTCTTCTTTTTTCAAAACCCTTCAGTTTGAGGGGGGAGTTAGGGGTCTAAGAGAAAACCAAGTCTTTACACGGGTTTGTACAGAGCGGGGCCGCCGAAAGAACGCTGGACTTTAACTATAGGCTGGGAGGGGGGGGTGGTGGAAAGGATCTGCCCTTCACGCGCTGAAGGGTCCAGCTTGGAGAAGATTTAGGGTTTTGGACAGAAAACGAAAATGAAAAAAAAAAAAAAAATCGGAGGGCTTCCTGTCTGACCAGCGAAAGGGAGACCACCCCTCCCTCCCTTATCCTTGTTGTTATTAGTTACGAGAAGTTTTTTTTTGTTTTTTTTTGTAAAAAAGGTGTTTAATCCCCCCCCCTGAAACTCGGTCACTCGTATTAAGGATTCCGGGAGAACTATAAATAGAACTTCTTTGCGACAGAAGTTAATGGAGCGGCAGATGTTTATTTCTGTTCATTTAACTGTCTGCTAAAACCCGGATGTCGGAAGAAAGAAGCCAAGTCTTTATTTAACCGGCCGGGCCCCGTGTCCATGGTTCAGGAAGCTGCTGTTAGGGGTTAGGAAAGCGCGATGGTGCCAGAGCAGTTACCCCCCCCCCCCAGCTAGCTCTGGGCGGGAGAGACGATACGGCCACAACTAACTTCGGGAACCAAGGCCGGCTGGGTGAGGGTTAAAGTAGGGCGTTGGCGCCGGGCCGAACTGTCTCGTCAGGGTTCCCAACCTTTCCCTCTCGGGATCTTAAAATCGAGAAAGTCGAATTAGATCGTCGTGTAGCGTCACCCTTAATATCCGCTTAATGCCGGGTCCATTTCCTTCGTCATCGGAACTGTTTCCGGTTTCGTGGGTGCGTAGGGGAGAAAAAGAAAATCTCTCTGTAGCGAGATGGCCGAGTGATTCGATATTTTACCTAAAGGAAGCGCGCACATCCTTCAGAATTGTTGTTGTTGTTAAGGGAGTTGGACGTCCAAATGCCGAACCCTACTCGTAACTGAGAGATGTTCGTCGAGCCGACAAGCGGCCCGGTCCCCCGACACCGGGGGGCCCCAAGGACCCGGGAGGTCTCTCTCAAGTCGGGCACCAAGGAACGCCTTACAGCTGTTTCACGCTATGGCGATCATCAGCGACAACTCTCCTCCGACTCCAGCCTGGGATCGAACCCGGTACAGGAGCAACGGTCTCCTTACGGAGCTAACCCGCTACCACCTGCCCACCGGGCCGGCTTGCTGCTGCTGCTGCTGCTGCTGCTGCTGCTGCTGCTGCGTGTGTGTGGCAAGTGTGTGAAAGGGTGTATTTCAATTAAAGCTGTGTTTGCGGTTTAAAATCCAGGCAGTTTTTAAATATTCATCACTTATTAGGTAGGAAGGAAACTATCATTGATGGTCGGGATGTAAACGGACCACTGTTATTATTATTATTATTATTATTATTATTAATATTATTATTATTATTATTATTATTATTATTATTAATATATTATTTACTACCCCTTGCAAAGTATTGCTGCGAAGCTGGTTAAAAGAAAGCGATAAAAAGCAGGACAGGAAGGATGGGAGGCCGAAGGACGTAGTAATACGAAGAGACCCCGTGGAAATTATCGGACTGTTCTAGACAACTGTCGAATTACTCTTTCAGCCGCCCCGATGTTGTCTTCTTTCTTCTTCTTCTTCTTCTTCTGTCTGATAGGCAATAGATTACGTATTCTCGGCTTAGATAAAGTTCTTGAACTTTGTGACTGCCTCCTGCGTATGGGAAAACATTTGACCAAAGCTGACTGATAAAAGGGGTCGAGTGTCAAAGAGGGAGCTCGCTCGATGGCTGGCAAAACTAGAAGAATTCCTCCACATCGAGTCTGGCAGTCGGTCGGTATTCGGGAAATTTTCTTCTTTTTTTTATTTTAAACGGAAGGAAAGGGAAAGCGGGCGGCCGGAGTGTTCCGGGGTTATTAGGTAAGGGATACGTGGGTTCGGCTTTCACTTTCTTAATTAATGGCATTTTTATTTCACGAACTAATTGTTTGCCTTTTCCCGACGCGCTAGAAGTTCTGGGCGCTAAGAGCCCCGTCCTGGAAAATGGCGACTTGCCAGTGACCGGGATCCTGTCTCCAGCGCCAGCCATCTGGCGGTCTCAAGTTAAACAAAAATAAAAAGAAATAAACTTGGGGGAGTCCGGCTTAATTAAGTAACAACCGCGTGTAATCACAGACAGGTGTGTTTGAAGGTAAAACGGGTGCATTCAGAAAATTCCTGTCCGAGAATGGGGAAAGACTGACGCAGTGGCGTCGTGCACTCGGCTACTGGCGCTGGCTGGCCCCCCGCCCCTTATGGCCCTTGCTAGAGTCACATTCACGCGAGACGAGCATGTCCGTGTGCCAGTATTTGAGGAACTATCGAATGAGAGAGAGCGGGGGGGGAGAAAGGGGGGCTATTCGGTGCTGTTATCGTTAGCGGAAAGAAAGGCTAATGAAGACCCCCTACGATAAATACGCAGCCCGCATCCCGAGACCACCTAGCGAAAGGATCTGCGCACTCGGGCTGGCTGAATTCTTCAGAGGATAGTGGTAATGGCTGGCTAATTAGGTAGTTAAACACCCCCCACCTCTCGCCGTAATGATGTTGCCAGCACATAACACGGTGGTCTGTTGCGTGAGGGATGGTTTCCTCGCTGATGGTCGGACACACGGACGGACCCTGAGAGGCCGGACTGGCGCGAGACACACCCCTACCCCGCCCCACTGCCGTAGCTTCTTCTCGTTATCCTTCTACACCAAACCGCGTGGTTTCCGGCGCACTTCGCTGATGGAGTTTTCTAGCAGGGTCCGACTAGTAGTTCAGGGGGACCAGTTACATTTAGAGGCAGTGCGGTAGATTTCGGTTCTCGGCCAGCGCCGATCGCGCTCTGCAGTGTCGTCGTCACGGCGAAAGGTGATGACAGCTCCTCCTCCTCCTCCTGCAACTTCTGGGATGCGCCGACCGAACTAGGCTGGATTGACCGTTGGGGGTGCGAGTCCGCCACGGGCCTATCAAGGAGTTCGTGGGATCAGATCCGAGGCTTCGGTGACATCGCGCTCAGTCACCAGCCCGCGTTGTGGCTAGGAGAACAAACCGCCATTGGAGGTGGCGGGATGGTCGTGGAGACCACCGGGAGACTCGAATGGTCACGTGACATGATTCAGAACTTGGTTCGTGATGTACAGACCCCCCCCACCTGATTCGAGCAAACGTGGCGGCGCTGGGCACCCTATTACGTAGAACAGTTAACGCTACATAGAGGTCTGATAGAACTGATCGTACATGAAGCAGCTCCACCTGAATGCGATTACATCACCGTTTTTTAACATAGTAAACTCGACTGACGGCAACCGGAAGTGCCCGTTTTCCGAACGAGTTAAATATAATACCATCTCCTTATTACTAACGAACGTTTTTTTCACTTCTTTTTTTAAGATTGCTATAAAAATCGTGTAGTTGGTTTGCGGGCGGAAGCGGGCAGATTTTGCGGCCCCCTTAATATTTCGTGGACTTATATAATGATGGCGAGAGGCGACCAAGAGGTTCGCTGCATTCGTCTGTCGTGCATCTCGATAAACTGTTTATGGCCACAGTAAAAGAATTAGAGGCGGGAAGGGAGCTCTGGGCTACTTTGAGCAGTTTTTAAAAACATCTGAGAAAAACAAGTACAAGATGATTATTAAGGGAGAATATACTTTAAAAGGGGGAGAGAAACCAACAAGACGAGAGCTTTAGACGTTTATTTCGTTTGTAAAGACTGGTCTCATCTCAAATCGGTTCCAATTACAGGGATTTTAAGGAAAATCAGAGATCAGAGAGAGAGAGATGACGTCAGTACAGAGAGAGAGCGGAGAGAGAGAGAGATGACGTCAGTACAGAGAGAGAGAGAGATGATGTCAGTACAGAGACGGAGAGAGAGAAAGAGAGAGAGGGAGAGAGAGAGAGAGAGAGAGAGAGAGAGAGAGAGAGAGAGAGAGAGAGAGAGACGCAATTTGTTAATTATTACTGTTTTTTTGTCATTTCCAGGTATTTTTGTTCTTTATTATGATTACCATTACTAATCACTAAATTTCCAAGTTCTGGGAGCCGTGCACGTCAAGCCGCTTCGCCGCCGCCGCAGCTGTCGAATCGTTGACCGGCCCAAACGTCGACAAAACAAAACAAAGGATATTTTTAGATTTTTAAAACAATTAATTTATTGTCTAATTTAATCAACTTTCGCTTAACCTTTGCGCCAGCGAAACAAAGAGAAACCAAAGGACGGGCCAGCAGAGGGGTATATCAGTGGGTTCCCAGCCCCGACGACTTTTCGAATGACAATAATTTTTCTTGACAGTGCGATTCCTGTAAACAACAGAAGGTTAACATCTGCCAACCATCATCATGAACTGAAACGTGCAATCAAACGTCTCGCCTCAGCCAGGTAGAAAGAACGGGATCAGGTAGGTATTTTCCCTCACCTCCGACCTTGTAAAGAATTCTCCTGACAGCCCCAAGCTCCCAAGTCCTTTGTGATCGCGCTACCCCGATATTGGTTTGGCGCCACTGCGAGGTGGGAGACAGGGGTCTCGGGGTGGATAAAAACAATAAAGCATTATTTAATGTTTCGCAGCGTAGACCCGGGTGCCTGTTTGTCATTCTTGCCCGACAGATTTATCGCTCTGCTAATTGATTTCTACGAATACCCCTAATAACTACGCCCCGTAAAAATTTTTCTGAACTCTTGGGTCGCATAGCCAGGGCTTATAAAAACAACAACAAAAATCATTAAGTTTCCTCGTACCTTCTGCCTCAGGCGTACTGGCAAATCGCTCTCACTCGTCCGCGATCTGTCGCACAATGCGGATTCGACCCCGGTCCCGACTTCATTCGTGATGAATGTCCGCCAGGACCATCCAGCAGCTCTATGTACTGCAGCTGGTCTTCGAGGACTTTTGACGTTTGGCCCCTGAATAGCGGTTAACTCCCTTAAAAATTTTGCGTCACCGAATCTTCTCCTCTGCCTCGACGCAGTGAAAACATTCAAAACTCCGCACGACATCGGTAATTTTAATCCGTGATAATTTGTAAATATTCCTTTTGATGCCGTGCAAGAATTCACTAAATTCTTCCCTTATTTCAGACTGCAGCGTCCTCTGTCATCCGGAAGTCGGCGTCACCGAGAACTGTTGAAGAATTCAGCTGCCGCTCTCCTACAAGAATCATCTGGTTTTCCGTTTATACAAACGCGGGCCTTATCCAAATTCCTCCTAGGAAACGCTCAATGTCGAATTTCTGGGAGTTTTTCTAGTCCAATCCAATGAAAGTAACCAAAACATGTCGTATTGGCATACTGCGATTTCCGGAGAGACCGGGACATTCTGTTTGGTGCCTTTCTGTTTTAAGCAAATTTTAACATCTATTGCAGAGTAAATTTTTTTTTTTTTTCGGCCTCCGAGACCAAACTGGCGAAAACGCGGGGTTATTCTAAAATAAGGAACCAGATTTGAAAAGGGACGAATAAATCACACTTTGGTGAGCCTCTTGGATTATTAGATTATTCGTTTTTACTTTTGTGTGTGTGTTTTCGCGTTACGAATTCTTTTTGAACTAAATTGTGGAGATAAGAAACTTTTTTTTTCTAGAAAAATCTACTGATTGCAGACAGATTAACACAAAAATTTCGAATTTCAATCAAATTATGACTGATGCTGACCGCAAAACCTCCAAGCATAATTTTGAATTTTTGTCAGCATCAGTCATAATTTGATTGAAATTCGAAATTTTTGTGTTAATCTGTCTGCAATCAGTAGACGTTGTTTCCTTCGAACTTGATCATTTGACCAAGAACATGAAAAGTGCTATTTGTCATTTTTGAATAAGAAAACGACAAATTTGGAAGGTAACAATAAAAAATATTTTACCTTCTGATTACAGTTATAAATCTGGATTTATTTTTTAAGTCGTGAAAATAAGTAATTTAATCTAAAAGTTACCTAGAAAAGCCAGCGTTTCATAATGACTCAGAAATACTAAAATCAACAAGGTGGCGTATCTCCGAAGATTGAGACCAATCACGCATCTTAGAAATCTCAAATGGATACGTTGTTTGTCCATCAGACTAGCGAATGTTTCATTCCGGATTAAAAGTGATAAAAAGTCTTTCTAAATGTAGAATTTCAAAACTTTGCGAAGAAATTCAATTTGTTTTCATTTTCCCAAGATGTCGCTTTGGCATCTCATAATAGCGCAATACGATCACGTGATTTGTTGATAGCCAACGAAAAACTATCGTAAAAATTTCTCCCAAAGGAAGATATGTATTATATGTATTATATATGTTGTGCTGTCCCAGATATAGTGGTTTTGTCCGTGCTACTGAATTGTCACTAACAGGAAATAAACATATTGCGTGAGCCAAATACAATCTTGTGGCGCTTTAGAAAGAATTACAACAGGTAAGGTATTTGTCGTGTCTTTGATGGTCACTACAGCTGGCTAAACTGTAAAATGGAAACAAACAAAAAAATCGCCGTTCGTGGAGTTTTTTTCCTCTGTCTTCATTTCCAAGTTTTTCTCGTTTTTGTTCTAATCCTCCCGCCGGGACGGTATGTCTGAGCAATTTCCTTGGGCGACCGGGCAACGATGGTAATTCTAATGTCAATGTGAGCGGTCGGTTATCCAATAGTTAAATCACTGGACCGCCAAGGTTCAGAGCTCGGGTTTCGATTCCCGTTTGGAGTAGTTCCTCTCCTCTGGCTTGGTTTCCTTCTCGCTCTTCTTCACCAGTCAGCCGTTTGGGTTTCCTCCCACATCTAAAAGCAAAGAGTTCTAATAGAGATTGTTCCTCCGAAGTCGGAAGTGCCAAGCGCCTCGTGGGCAGGATAGGCAAACGCTCACTGGCATTGTTTCCAATGTAGAGGGGGTTAACTCCCTTGTGGAAACTGGTGTAGTAGCTACGACACGACACAGTAGCACAAAGCCACCACCCCCAGAACTAACTTATCATTTCCATCACCGTTAATTGACTGGCTCTCACCGACCTGTCGTCGCTCCAGACACTGGGGAGAACAATATCTCTACAAGGGGGCTAAGGCAGGCAAACTGGAACGAACGTGAGGGATTTCTGTCCCAGGAAGGAGAATAATCGGAGACCGTTGTTGGTCGTATTATTGCTGTGTCCGCCCAGACTGAGTTAGACGCGAGAAGAATAATTTTATGAAAGCCTTTGAGAAAACTGTAGATTAACTGCATATTTTCGGAGGGGGTAGAAAGAATCCTGTAATCGTACAAAAGAAGGAAAACATCTTACAAATGTAATTAACAGAGAAAACCGCGCCTCGAGTTGATGCACAACAGTTTTTAATAAACAGCAGCTGTTACTACTAGCTCGTGTTGCAACTTTTGAATTTATAAATTATCGGATAAAGTGCTTATGCGATTTAATAAGGTATTTGATCACTAAAAAAACATTACAGTATTAATTCCACTCGTCACTTCCGGAAGATTCAGTAAGAATTCTTTTAAAATGTTACGCATCTTTCCTGTTTTAATCGCATTTCTGTAATAAGCACAACGTTCGTGCTCCGTCCGCGCCCAAGAGAGGCGGGCACCTGTCTATCCGGGTATATTCCACGCCGTATTTTTCTGAACGTTTTCGAGAGTCCTGCTTTCAAAAAGATCGAGAAACGCTTCTCATTTATAATCCCCGCCGGGTTATGGCGATCTGGGCCGGAAGTGAACGCAAAGGAGTTTCACGCGGCAATACCGTACTACGTGAACTGGTGATGCTCCATTAGCGTTATTCCGTTTCCCTCCCTCCCCGATGACAGATGACAGCGCCACGCGCGACTTGCGGCGGGTGGTTGTAATTGGTTGCGTTTAATGTCTAAATTCGGTCGGCCTGTTTTCGTCATCTTTGGCCGCGATCTGCCGATTATCTCCGCATCTCGCCGCTGCCAGCTCTCGAAGACTTTTTTAGGGCTGAGGTAACTAATGAAAACAACAGATCACCACCCATTTGGCTGCTCCGGGTTTCTCTCAAATTACTGCCACTGGGAAGGGGGGGGGCGATTTCTGGTGTCTGTCCGGGGAAGGGTCATAGGATTCCTTCATTCGACGTAAATGGAAAATTCTGAAATGGCGCTTTGAAAAATGACTGATTAGGTCATTTCAGACGGGAGGTTGCCCATAAATTTACCTGTACCTGTTGACAGGTAAGAATTTCTGCAGGAGTACTTAGAACGACTCCTCGGTGTTTAGCGTAATTTGCATCAGAAAAGAAATAAAATAAGTGATGGATGTGACATTCTAAACACACACACGAGAGAGAGAGAGAGGGGGGGGAGAGAGAGATGGAGCGAGATAGAGAGATGGAGAGATGGAGAGAGAGAGAGATGGAGAGAGAGGAGAGAGAGAGATGGAGAGAGATAGTGAGAGAGATGAGCGAGAGAGAGAGAGAGAGATGGAGAGAGAGAGATGGAGAGAGAGAGAGAGAGAGAGATGGCGAGAGATAGGGAGCGCGATGAGAGAGGGAGAGAGAGAGATGGAGAGAGAGAGGATGGAGAGAGGGAGAGAAGAGAGAGAGAGATGGAGAGAGGGAGGGAGAGATGGGAGAGAGAGCGAGAGAAGAGAGGGAGAGAGAGATGGAGAGAGAGAGAGGAGAGAGAGATAGTGAGAGAGATGGAGAGAGATAGTGAGAGAGATGGAGAGAGAGAGAGAGTGAGAGAGAGAGAGATGGAGAGAGGGAGAGAGAGAGATGGAGAGAGATAGTGAGAGAGATGGAGAGAGAGAGAGAGAGATGGAGAGAGATAGTGAGAGAGATGGAGAGCGAGGGGAGGAGAGAGAGAGAGAGAGAGAGAGAGAGAGAGAGAGCGCGAGAGAGAGAGAGAGAGAGAGAGAGAGATGCAAATGCCTAGAACTTAAAATAAAAAGAAACTGTTATACTGCCCTTATTAAAAACACTAAGAATGCAAGAATCGCCAGAAATTCCTCTAAGCAAATAGGTATTCTACGCCCACCTTTAAAGCAGCAACTGTCGATTCGTTATAGGCAATACCCACGAACAGTGGACCATTCGTTAAAAGAAAATGAAAAAACTTCAAGCGCAGGTGTAGAAGATTCCAAAAAAATGGTAATGCCAGATCCAATTGTGTTTTGCTAATTTATCCAACTATTCAGTGGCGACAGATCTATAAATGTTTACACTTCACGCTTCCGTCCTGACTTCAATACAAAGAATCCAGCCATTGGGAGCCGATAGCGTCTCTTTATTTTCTAGCCAAAACGGACTCTCTGAAATCAACAAACTGACTTTTACCTGCTACAGGTTGAGAGATGCAACTCTTTGGATGATTAAACGTTTTAAAAGTTAACCTTTTCTTTATTGTGGAACCTAAGAATCGAAGCATTTTAGTGAATGAAGGAGAACGGCCAGCGAAATGCAAAGACTTGTGCACAGTTTGCCCACGAGAAGCGGTTTCACGGGAGATAACCCAGATCGGCCCTTTTCGCTCGTCCTTGCTAAAACAAGTCCTATTAAATATCCGATTGAAAACATGTTTGAAAAACGACAGATATAAACACAGGATTACCTCCACAGAACCGTGACGCTTTTCGGCAAAAATAATCTTCTAGGCAACGAAATCGGTCAAAAAAAAAGGGGGGGAGGATCCGGAACTTACCGAACTTTATCATTTTTGATAGAGAACCTGTAGAACGAGTTCAAATAAATCGATGTACAGTGATTCCCTCGACCACTGATTGTTCGAAGTTTAAATTTAATAAATAATAAGTGCGGAAAAGTTAAATTCCTTGTTTTAATGGGTTATAAGCCCGTTTGGTAACTTTCCCTTAACCCTTTACCCACCCACCCACCCACCCACCCCTGAAGCTGCCAATAGGAGCTTACTCACTAACTTTGTTGTACGCAAAACTTTGCTAGTTTTCACCGCTAAAGTCAGAGTTGATGTAGTCCAAAGAACATCTTACAGACACGTTGGAGCAACTGTCGTTCTAAACTAACCCTAGCCACAGCCCGAGCACTTCTCCTAATGCTAACCCTAACACACTACAGTTGTCTGACATATTAAACTAATCCGGCATCTAATCTGCATCGATTTTTATCCAAAACAAAGCTGCTTCTTTTTTTCCTAGAACCTCTATTCACCAAGAACAGTGTCTCTAGTTTTAAATCTACCTTAAACTATCAGTTGTTTACTATACAGAATGATACTATAGGCTTTAAGCGGTGATGTATATTTATGAAGTTCAAAGGCTTAAAACCATTAAAAAAATATCTTCCTAACCAAGCAGGTAGCGTATCTAATTCATGATGGTCTTTCTTCGGTAATATGTGATGTTTTTCGGTGCATTCCGAACAACAGGAAGGCCTAGAGCCCTTGGCATACCTCCGAAGTTATTCCTGGCTCCATTTTCGAAACAAAATTTATCACCTCAAAAACCATTCTTATTTGTGCCAAACCAACTACTCTCTCTCCCTCTCTCTCTCTCTTCTCTCTCTGACTCACCACACAAGCGTCTCGAACCGTGCACTGCCTGACATTACCACAACACGCATTCACACGCTCTTGGGTTGGAGAGTGAGACCGCACTTGGCATGCGTTCCTCACAATGCCCGGGACGCGAGAGTTACACCGAGCGACTTTTTGAACGCAAGGTGGAGTATCAAAATAAAAGGTGATTTTCGGCGATTCTACGAGTTAAGGGGGAGAGGGGGGAGACGGTCACAGAGTGCGGTTCCTTCGCTCAACTTTGATCTCGTTTCTTTCTTTCTTTATTTATTTCTCGGCATGGGACCAGAAAGACGTTTGTTTTGATTTATCCGCTGCGTGACGTGAACGGTTGTACCGGGCGGCCATGTCCGAGAACTGGACGGTAACTAGATCTCCCAAATCCAAACGTCCCCTGCCGCCTCAGGACCCTACCGTACCGGACGGGAAAACAGAAGTCCGCGACAGCATTCTAAAGTCACTCTTTCCTCCTTTTTATCACCGTTTCCCGTTTCTATTTTTTCCCCCACTAAATTAGTTATTTAGCGAACAAAGAAACCAGGGTTAGAGAATATTTCTTCTTTCTCCTCTCGGACAAACGGTTAGGCCGAGTTAATGGACGCGCGAACGGCTTTTGTTAGGAAAAACGGGGGAAATCGCACGAATTACCGGCCTGACGAGGTGTAAAATGTTGTGTAGAACCGAGTAATAACATCAAAGTTATTTATCCAAACAGGATCGTCAAATTAGCAGAAATGCGTCATCGGCAAAATATGGTTTCGGACCGGTGTGAAAGGCTTTGTTATGTCTTGTGGTCTGAAGATGTAGAGGACAGAAACTCTTAATAGTCGTCCCAAATCGAAAACCACGTGACGTCGCGGAAATAGTCGTCTCCGCCGAATCGAAAACCACGTGACGTCGCGGAAATAGTCGTCTCCCCCGAATCGAAAACCACGTGACGTCGCGGAAATAGTCGTCTCCGCCGAATCGAAAACCACGTGACCGCCGACACGCGGAAATAGTCGTCTCCCCGAATCGAAAACCACGTGCGACTAAGCCCGCACGCGGAAATAGTCGTCTCCCCCGAATCGAAAACCACGTGACGACTTAGCCCGGCACGCGGAAATAGTCGTCTCCCTCGAATCGAAAACCACGTGACGACTTAGCCCGACACGCGGAAATAGTCGTCTCCCCCGAATCGAAAACCACGTGACGGCTTAGCCCGTCGCAAGTAGGTCAGTACTTCTTGCCAACAATAGTAATATTACTGTGTTTTTTTTTATGGCGACTTCTGTTTTATTCCTTCGGGTTCCCAGCTGATAGAATTTTGCATGGAAAAGTATTTTCTCTACATCGTATAGAAGAAAGAAACGAACAACAGCTCACGGAACAGGAAGTCCGATCGATTAACTAGACTGGCAAAAAGAAAAAGAAGAAGATAAACTGATACGGCATCATCATTTGTATAAACCTGAGGTCACCATCTACTCTCAGCTACTAAATGGTGATGGCAGCGCCCCCACTCGGTTATTTAAAAAAACAAAAACAGCAGAAGTTAACGCGACTTCTGCTCTCCGAAGTGGAGTCTGTAACGGTTCACAGCAACCGATTTCAAGAAAAGTGCGGTTGATTCTCTTGAAATATAAGTACGCATCCGTTTCTGAAGTCATTTCAACCCCGGGATGGCAGATTTTTATTCTGAACAAATAACCCTTTTTTTTAAATTTCTTCGAGATCTAATCGTTGGTTATATAAAGAGAGAGAGAAAAAGGTTAAGGGAAGTTCTGATATTAACCTTCCGTGTATTCCGATCAGATGTTTGTAAATTTGCGCGAGACTAAGCAGACATCTCACCCGACCTGTGATACCGAACCTATTTATGCTCCCTGACAGCCACCGTTTCTTGGTTTTGCTCGCCACAATTCTGCTATTTCATTTAAAGGAAATAGGCTAAAATGATTCCTTGTCTTCTTCCACGTGTAAGCACACGGAACGGGCGCCGAGGAGTGTCTCGTGTGTGCTGACCACTGCTGAGGGGAGAGGCCCTGTGCGGTAACCCCATGTTGCTCCGGGCAGTTTTTCCTACTCAGAGCCCCGATTCTCCCGGGGAGGAGGGTTAATGCGGTTAATAAAATGTCCACCGCACGGCTCTCCGTATCGAACCGAGTAACTTCCCTTCACGCGGAGGTAGTCTTCTACCCTCCCCACAGCGTTTCTCTTAATCAGACGGGCATCTCGCCGTGGCCCCGTCCGCACCGAAAACCCACGGAACAATTTCTTTAATTCGCCCCGCCGCCGATAATATTCCCCCACTTCTCTTTCGGGGGCCGGCTGGCTGTTTTCCGCGGGACGAACCGAGTGCAGAAGTAGCCGGGGCCCGTGTCATCGGGTGGAAACGCACCGTGACCATGTCGAGTTACCCGGCTCAGTGATTCCGCACAAACCCCCGCCTTGTTCACGCGCTGCCCGGTTTTCATTACATAACCCCACCCCGGGGTCCCCCACGCGCTACTTTGTCGGGGTGGCCAGATACCATTAGCCACCGGCTCTCTGAATGCGCCGGCAAGAAATATTAATATACCACAGGTAAGATGTTATTGCGGTCGACCGCGCGGAATGATTTCGGCATTAGGCGGCTTGAATAAACTAGATCCGGTGTATAACAACAGGTGTCTACTTGATTAATCGATACCAATAAGATAAAGCAAATTTATATCTGTATGTGCGCGCGTAAAATGTACTTGTCGGATTCGGATTTATTTTCTCTCTCCCTCCCTTATTTCCTTCACTGACCCGGAATCAGCGAGTGATCGCTGGGTATCTTAGTAAAGATTCTGTACCACGTGCACCCATTCACCCTACTATTATTCTTTACCGCTGGCGAAAAAAAGAGTGCCTTGATCAGTGCTGGGTCAATTCCTAAATTTCTTTAAAAAATTTCTTAACCCCGCATTTTTTGTAAGTGTCCCCGCCGCCGAAAGCAACGCGCAGTTTATATCCTTACGTGTTTTAAGAAATCGTATTACGGCGGCCAAAACTCTAGAAGTAAACCGGCCATGATTAAGACTCGTGTTCACGTAATACGGTCCAGCCTAAATTACCGGGATGCACTGGCAGTCGTCTTTGACCTACCCAGATTGATAATTCGGCTTGTAAATTATAAAATCGACATTGATTAAATATTCTCGTGCCGATATTCCGAAATCGTTCTCTTGGCTCTTCCGACTTGAGAATTAAAGGATATTGACGTGAGCGCCCCCCCCACGAGACGTCTTGAGGCACTCCGTCTTGCACAACTATGACGCACACATAATACTAGAAATAGCGCGGTTGTTTGCATTTTTCTTCATAAGAGAACTTTGAAAACACGACAAATGTTTTTAAAGTATCACAAATTGACAATTTATCAACATTTCCTTAAAGTCAGTGACGACATAGGTAAATTATTTCAGTTATGGAGTCAGATAAGTCCGTTTATTCATAGCTTTCCTTCGAGGCACCGCCACTGCAGCTGGAAACCAGTTGATATTCACTAGCAGGTTTCTGGAAGTTTAGTTAAAGGTTCACTCTCCTTAAACCAAACAAATTAATTCGAGGTTTAAACCTTAAGTTCATTCCTTACAGTTTCAGCTTGGTGCTGATTTTTTAAAACTTTCACAAAAGTGACTGTGGACCGGAGGAAGAAATAAAAATAAATCTTTAAAGCTACGAAGTTTAAAAGATATTTTGAGAACATGGATCACAATATTTAAAGTTTTCATTACAATATTACAAGTTGTCATCCTCAATATCCGTTCATGTGTCGCCTTTAACAGATATCTTTTCATTTAATATATATCAGCTTTAACATCTGTCAGTTCGAAGTCAAACGAGTAATCTACGTGTACGTGTAGACTGAGAAAATTAAGATAGGATGTTGGTATTTAATACTTTTTCGGTACTGTATACATCTCTTCTCTAATAGCCGGTGTCAGAATGAAGCAAAAACATGTTCCTGTCTCTCGGTGAGCGAATTATCTCTGGCATTATTGGCGAAATCTTGTCGTGACATCTTGAAAGATACACGCATCAGGAAGTTAGAAAGTGTCAGCTTTAATTACCCGCTTTAACAGGTAGAATTTGGCATCGCACTTTGGGGTATGTTTCGGTATCCCGCTATTCCCATTTTCTCTTTCTTCCCATCTGGCCCTGGAGGCATGTTTTATCAGCATACTTCAAGTAACACTGATGGCTGATCACAAAAAAAAAGGGAGAAGACTAATGCCAATCTTCTTGCTGAATTGCATTATCATTCGATTTAACCGCTAGGTGGCGAGTGACGAAGTCATCATCGGTTCAGATCATTGATAAGTCATGGGATTGCGCTAATTTACAAATAGGGGGAAGTAAGCGGCTACTAGTTCGAAGCACTGTTATCTAAGGCATCTCTACGATGCATTTATTTGACGGACCTAACCCCTGCATGCCAAAGTCGGAGATACAAGATTAATCTCTTTGTTAAGGAAAATCCGTTCTACTGAAAAAGTTTTAAGTAAACAGCGATAAGTTCAGATGACAAGTTTTAAGAAAACTAACTTCGGTAAACAACACTGGGGTTGTGCTGTCCCCTATTTCCGGTAGAGGTAGGTGCCAGAAGACTGCTGGGAAGATAGGTTGGGGGAAACACCGAAACAACTGGCTTTTCATTTAGACAGAGCATCAATGTACCGGAGCGAAAGGGGCGCTTAGCTAAGCCGATAGACCCCCTGCTAGGCCCTTTACCACGAAGGTGCCGTGATCGATGAGCCGAAACCCCTCAAAGAATAGCGCACAACTGGAAACTCCATCAGAAGCAATTTGCGTGCGTTTGGAAGCCTTATAGTGGTCTTCAATGGACGGCATTGCAGCCAGAAACCATTCCGTAATAATAAAATTAAACAAAGAACCCGTACATAGCAAATCCGAAACGTTTCACGTAGCTAAGTATTCAGGTATGGAACATTTACAAAGCAAAACCTAGGGTAACAAAAAAAAGAGGCGCTTATAAAGCCAAAAAATCCAAACACTTACAAGATTAAGTGTTTATGTCGTTAAACGTGTCTTTCCTAGATCGCTGCGTCTTATTTTACGACGGCGAGAGTGTCGTCAAGGTGATTCCTCCACCAGCCCACCTCTCCAGGTAGGCCTGAATGTTCGAGACTATACAGAGATGCACTGGATGCAGCTCAGGAAAAACCCCTGCTCAATTGTGTAGCAAAGCATTTGTATGAAGAACGTTAATAAAACTGCGGCTTAATATTTAGGTGAAAAATACTTAGTTAAGGAACCTTTATATAATGGACTTTTAAATCGCTACTTTTAGCTAGCAAACCCTAGTATAGCAAACGTTTTGTTTTGGTATCTTTATATAGCGAACGTTGAGATAAGAACCTTTATATAGCTATATAAATATTTCCTACTTTAAAGTTATTATATAAGCGATTCCTTATCTAAATGGTGATAATACATAATACATTTTTGATATATAAAGGTTTCTCGTCTAAAATTTCGTTATAGAAAGGTTCCTTATTTAAGAGTTCGCTATATAAAAACAACTTTCAGATAAGGAACCTATAGATAGAGAGCGTGCAGGTAAAGTAGACCTTTATGAAGATATCTATACGTAATTAGCAGCTCCATTATCTGCGTTGTGTTTCCTTATTCGAGTACAAAACAGCATTATCATAGTTTATATTTTTTATAAATCAAAATTACATCACATCGTTAAAAAATACATTATACAAGAGGTTTTTGTTATACATGGCGAATCTATAATTCTTTTTTTTTTTGGTCTGAAGCAAAAAGAGGGGTTTCAGTTTGACGCTAAAGATTTTTCTGTAAGACGAAATGAATATTTAACCTTCTCGAAGCCGTATCAAGACGCTTCCCTGACGATGGACGACAACAAACAGCGGAGCGATCATCGCATGCCCCTTTGACACCGCCGACGACAGCTCGCTGCAGGCTGAAAGAGATCAAAGCGACGGCGAGTACTTGTACTTTTTGTACCGTTAACAACGACGTCGACGACAGCAAATTGATTCCATGATTCATTTTTTTACCCCCCCCCCTCTTTCTCCCGAAGCCATCGTTGATAAAACACGACGTATTGTGTACACTTTACAAATATCGAGGTCACGCCAGACAAAGGTTCTCTCAGAGACATCAAACGACAGACGGTCACATGTTTCCAGATACCAAGAAGAACTGACTCATGTGGACTCTTAAACAACTTTCTACTGGGCACAAAGGCAAAGCTCGCGGCCCAGCAGTGGAAAGTATATATATATATAAAAAAACAAAACAAATAGAACCGGAACGAAGCCTTTATTATTGTTTATATTTTCATCAGATACAAAACAGTTGATAACTGACAACATGTGACCACTTTGAACTCTGTCGATATACAAATAGTCCCACATCTACCAAACAGAGGCTCTGTGTACATTTCGATATCCACGAACTACACCGCAGAAAGTTAGAATTATTATACTAATCCCAACAACAAAAATTAAGATTCTGCCCCTGTTTGTTCGGGAGCACGCCCCGGTTAAGACGCCGAGGAAGTCTGAATATAACAAAGAGAGTTCTCCGCCCCTTTTTGAGTATTTTAACAGCGCCACACGTCAGCTGTTTATGAAGTTTAATAAAACGTATCAATATGTATTTCTCCCCTCCACACCAGATTTTCTTGATGCTAGACTTTATCCAGTGCAGATCTCGTTTTCTCCCTGACACACCCAGATACTCTTACCATTTTACCACCAGTATCTCCCTTCGGGACGGGCGTGCATTATGCCGCATGTCTCTACACATACTAACCTTGTGTACCACTTCTCGTCGACCACTGTTCCCCTGTCAGACAGGTAAATGCTTAGTACTATTGATCTTTTACGTCAGCTGGACCATTCTGACAAGTTCCAATCTACGCCGGAAAACATTTCTCGGTCGATTCTTACGCAAACGCAAGAAGGAAAAAGGATCCGGAAATAATCGCCACAGGAACGGAGAGGTTTGCTCTCCGAACCGTTGTCGCTGGCCTATCCTCGCAACTTCTCGCGCTAAGGTCAAGGACCGGACGTTCTTGGCCGACGCACGTGCCGGCAAAGCTTCCATACGCTACCCTCTCAGAATTATTTGGTGCTAAAGCGCTGATAGATAAATAAATCGAAAAGATGTCGCCGGAAGCAAATCTGACCGCCAAATCACTCTAGCGTTTCTCATAGTTGACACTAGCGTTGCTATTGGCCTCACTTAAAAAAAGATGGCCCCTCTCCTCGTCAGAATAAGGTCCCTAACGAAGAGAAGAGGTATAAAACTTCTAAAAGATGGACGCTGCTTCTGCTTTCTGTTGATGTGGGAGGTTTCTTTATCCATTCTGGAAGCCATCCACCCGGAAATCTGATCGCCTTCAGATTAGTATCCTTTGGCTTATCCAAAAGAACAACAAACAGAATTTCTTTAATCCACCCATTATCCAAACAGTCACGAACTGCATGGAATTCAGGGTCAACCGGAGAGGTTTGCTCTCCGAACCGTTGTCGCTGGCCTATTCTCGCAACTTCTCACGCTAAGGTCAAGGAGCGGACGTTCTTGGCCGACGCACGTGCCGGCAAAGCTTCCATACGCTACCCTCTCAGAATTATTTTGGTGCTAAAGCGCTGATAGATAAATAAATCGAAAAGATGTCGCCGGAAGCAAATCTGACCGCCAAATCACTCTAGCGTTTCTCATAGTTGACACTAGCGTTGCTATTGGCCTCACTTAAAAAAAGATGGCCCCCTCTCCTCGTCAGAATAAGGTCCCTAACGAAGAGAAGAGGTATAAAAACTTCTAAAAGATGGACGCTGCTTCTGCTTTCTGTTGATGTGGGAGGTTTCTTTATCCATTCTGGAGCCATCCACCCGGAAATCTGATCGCCTTCAGATTAGTATCCTTTGGCTTATCCAAAAGAACAACAAACAGAATTCTTTTAATCCACCCATTATCCAAACAGTCACGAACTGCATGGAATTCAGGGTCAACCTTTCTCCAGATATTATTATTATTATTATTATTAGATTATTATTATTATTATTATTATTATTATTATTATTATTATTATTATTATTATTATTATTATTATTATTATTATTATTATTATTATTATTATTGTTGTTGTTGTGTTGTTGTTTGTTGTTGTTGTGTGTTGTTATTATTATTATTATATTATTATTATTATTATTATTATTATTATTATTATTATTATTATTATTATTATTATTATTATTATTTTTCCTCCGTAAAGCTGCCGTAGCGACCTGATTTAAGATACATTTGAACCTGAAACGTACGTTTTTTGATCTTTGATTCACTCAATTGCAGGTATTTCATTTGATAACTACCTTGAAAATGTTTAATTTCTAAAAAAAAAAAATAATAATTATTAATTAATTAAAATCTCCAACATAAACTGACAAAACTTGTGCGACGGAAAGTCAACTTCCTCCTCCTCTCACCGATTACTTGGTAAATATATTTTATCTTCTTCTTTCGTTAATTTACGTTGCGCGCGCGTGGCGATACAACTGTGACCTTCCTCCAGTGCGTATCGCCTTCTTTTTTATTTTTTATTATTTACCTTCTTTCCCCATTGATTTACGTCCCCACAACTTCGTAGAACAAAATAACATTTTTAAAGCACCAAGGGTAACACTCAAAACAAACGAAAATCGGATCAGGGGTCAACTAAATTTACCCGTATATATTTTGAGAGCGTCCGAATTTTGAATACAGCGAATTTCCTACTTGTGAATAATATACAGGTGAGTGAGTGCGCGACACGACTTTCAAGGTGCACAATGAACTTCACACGGACGCGTTTTTACTATTAATCTACTAACGACGTCAGCCGACACAAACCTGCGAGCGTGTCAGGGCCCAGACTACTGCACTACCTAACCTTCACAGCCCGATAAATAAGCGGTTATTAAACAATTTTTAAAATGCACGATCCTGTTAGATTTTAATTCCAAGCGCAATGACATTTCTTGTCACTTGGGTGAAGACAGTAAAACTAATTCATTGTGGACTTAGGAGGAGGCTTCGAGCGACTGGTGCGACCGACACGGGAGAAAGTCTGGCAGTTTGCTACCCGAACCGTGTCACTGGCGTGGATGAATTGTCTGAAAACCTTTCCACGCTGTTCCTTCTCGCTCTCTCTTTTCTTTTGGGGGGGGTGTCCATTTTAGCCGGAATAGTCGAGCTCAGCCACGCAAGTGACCGACGTTGGGCGAAGTTTCAACTTAAATATTTTTAACCGCTTGAAAATTTTTCCACATCTTCAGTTTGCCGATTTAGACCGTGTCCACCATCACTCGCCAAGCAGGTTAGGGTATCCGGGTATGGCTGGGGAGGGGCCCGGCCCGGCCCTCGGGCGGCGATCAAGATGCGAAACTCTTTTATTTTTCAGATCTGAGAGGAAAACGGATCACTCGGAATAAAGTCAGGCGGCCAACTAATAAAGAAGAGGATCGGAACTTGCTCTCTATCGACCTTAGTAGTCTACCGTTAGACCACGGCTTCTCCACTTTAGCCGTAAAGCCTCGCGAAGCTTAAGAGTGGCACTCAGAGGCATTGTGCTTCGACAGAAACAACGTCACCGGACAGTGACGTCACAAATGTAACGTGACAGTATCTAATGAAAGAAGGTCAAATCATCTGAACTGGATATCTCCTCACTGGAGTTAATTAAGTACATAAAAATTATTTCTATCGCTGACACCTCTTGTCCTCGCGAATTCAGTTGTCACCTTGGCTTATCAGGTTTCAATCTTCTGAGCGAGATGGAAGTTTAAACTTTTCAACAAGCGCTGATTGTTTCGTACAACTGGAATCCGTTACAAAGAATATGGGTTAGTCAAGCAACATCACCTGATTACCTCGTGTATATATATCTTTCCGACGAGCTGGATCTTTTGTTAATTTTGTCATATAAGAAACAATGACGAATAGTACTGAATACTTCTTTAAGGTGGTGTGTCTTAACTTCAGAAAACTGGTCATCGCACAAAATGCATGAAGCTCCATATATCGCACTATAATTAACTTCTGGTGATTTATAGCCTGATATTGAACGTACTTTGTACTGGCAGTTACTTTCGCTTTATCTGACATCAGCACAACGTCCGCGCCTTGTTTGACCTGAGATAGACATAGCAAATTATAAATGCGTATTTTTTTTTTCCTGAGATGAATCGATAGAAAAATGCTACTAAAAAAGGGGGGGCATGCTATCAGCGACAAGTGCATAATGTAAAGCATACAGTCGAGTTTAGATATATTTAACAAAGACATTTTAATCTGCTGATTTGACGGCGATATCTACTGAGAGCACAAACAGCGTGTAGTGTAAATACCTGTTGTCGATTTTTTGCCTGTCCGACGACATGCGACTCGTCAAAGATCACTGGGGTTATTTTTTAAGCTAAAACTAATACAGTAATCTTAAGCTACTGTTCTCAATAATTTTTTTTTTCCTATTCTTTGCCAAGAGCTTCCACGCAGATGGGTCCAGCGATGGTTTGCCCACCTCGTGCCCGCTAGATCGACAAATAGATAACCCTCCTCCGTCGCTTGTCAGTGTCGCCCACTTATCTCTCGATATCGCGCTGGCTTATCATTTACCAAGACTCGGATAGTTGGCCACTGTTTACAGCGCCGTCTGGTGATTCCTCAAGGCGACTGAAATGAAAAAAAAAAAATTATCCCGTAGTTCTACGCAAATATGGCCGAGTAGGTTTATATTCATTTATACGTATCCAAACTCGTCAGATGGTCTCGGTGCAAACGGCCTAATTTATTGTAACTACTTCCGGATGCCGAGCATCCTTTTGATCGATGTTAGTATTCTTTAAAGACATTTCGAAGTGGCGGACGGAAGGGTCATTGGAGAACCTTCACTGCGCGCCTATAGTCAGAGCAGACCTCGTAGCTTCCTGTCAGATGGCGAACGATGAAACTGCCTTTGTATATCATTAAATGAACGAATGAAACAGTTATTCCGCATTAGCATCACTTTTGGCCTTTAATTACATTTCCTTAGATCGTGACTCACATCGACAAGAAAGAAAGTTCTTTAATTCTTACGTTATTTCTGCTCATCTAAGCCGATCATCTACCACTTTATCGGTCTAACGTTGACTTTTACCTTCTCTAGGGGACCCGACAGACAGAAACGTGTTTGTGGTTTTGAATCAAAATTCACCCAACCAGGCACGGAAGATACCATCAAACCGGTATCACAATAACTAATGTAGCATATACTCGATCGGGAATTCTCAAAAGCTTATGGCTAATCGCGCTAATGCGCTCGCAATGTGCCTTAGTAAAGGTTACTTTTCCATTAAGTTCAATGAACAGTAAAAGAATATAAAATCTAATTTTTCCACAAATAAAGACTTCCACATGTGACACGTGTGAAAATACTTTATTTAACAAAATTTCAGTCACAACACGCGGTAAGAAAATATTAATTAACGTAAATAGTTATCCGTTATCTGCTAGAAGTTCTACATCTTTAAATCACCAAATTTTATAGCACTTTATGCGACAGGTACATCACAATCACATTGCTGGCTGAAACACACACCCACACACACCCCACACACACACAGACAGAGAGAGAGAGAGAGAGAGAGAGAGAGAGAGAGAGAGAGAGAGAGAGAGAGAGAGAGAGAGAGAGAGATAGAGAGTCAGGAGGGCAAAAATACATGTTAAAGTTTCCTTTGCCAAAAGGCGGATGTATCATTTGAAATATGTATGTTTGGGGAAGATTCGCTAGATAATTTGAAAGTACTACGTTAAAATACCACACGATTTTAATGTAAAGTTTTTTTTTTAAGTTGTCATACTCAGGAGACGACTCGATGATATCGGATGCACTCTTATCTGCTTGTACCTTTAGGCTCCCTGCCAAGATAGTTTAAAAGGGTCAATGAAGTCAGTACAAAAAACATTTTAGGTTAAACTAGTCAACCGTATGCTATCTTTGTAAGCAGAGATTACGACGTATCGTAGTAAATCATATTTGAACCTTTTCCAAGATATCTAGATCCTTAGCTTGTTGCGGGCTCCACGCCCAAACCGCAAACTCTAAAAGGGAAAATAAACAGCTGTGGTTCTGTAAAAGAGTCCAGAACTGATGAAGTTTTAATAGCGATGGCTCGCCAAAGATCGTACTAGCTCTGAGACTTCTGAATTCTCCCTCTTGTTTTATTATAGAACAATTACTGGTCGTTTTTGGTGCCTATATTAGAGACCAGGCTGTGCAGCGGATCAAAAAGAATGGTAAGCCTTTGTAAACAGTGATTAATACAAACTGATCTGGTTAGTAAAACAAAAATCAGCTTAGCTCGTCCTCGCAATGTGCTTACGTAAACCTACGAATGGGACTCCTGTCACTGTGAAAAAACGCCTTTGATTAAATATTGTGTGAAATCCATCATTGCGTGAAAAGATGGACTTTATTCATCTTCTCTTAATCAGTAAATACGGGCCTTCATTTACTGATAGCTAGCGTACCTTTACACCAAGCGATCATTGTTCTGCGCTATCTGAAAACGTTACAAATGCTAATTTTGCTTTTCCTAAATATGCTTAATCTAATGAACGGTCATTAGCAGGTACACCAGAAGTGTGGCGGGCTGCTGATAGGACCGTCTGGTGGTTAACGGTGTCTTTACGTTTCTAGCACTACCGTCCGATATACAAACGTCCAGATGATATTTGTACAAATGTTTGAGAACTGGAAATAAGCAAAGAGAAGGGCGATTTTAAATAAAGCGAGCGAGGCCGACCGCATTCACAATACACGCTAACATTTGGGATCTTTTCGTTTCGATTCCATGTATGATCTTTACAAGCAACCGCACAGGTCCGCTGGCTGAAAGGTTATCTTTCTATGTCCAAGATCGCCGAAGAGCAAGCGCTAAAAATAAATCCATTTAAAAACCGGAATGTTATTGTTGTTGTTGTTGTTTTTAAAGGTGATGATGCGTGTCACGGAGTATCATAAAACAAACCCAGAACTCGGCTCCGGGGGGGGGGGACAGAGATAACGGGGCGGTCGGAGTCCAAGTGGCATTTAGACCACGTGCGGAGTTACTCTTCGTGAGCCGCTGTTAAGTAGCATCTTCCTCTTGTGAGAGATGGTGCGACCACTTTCACTTTCTCCGTGACGTTTCCCAGATGTTTTTTGTCATCGCTAATCAGGTCTAATTAAAATTTTTCTGCCTCCTCCTCCTCCCTGTCTTTTAAAGGGTCCGCGAGTTGTCTAGTAACGTCTGTCGCGGCCGCTAGACGTCTCTGAACGTTGCGCTTTTTAGGAATTTCAACAGTTTACAATTTTTTTCATCTTTTGCTCAAAGAACAAATGATTTCTTACGGCGTCAAAATGGAATCAAGAAGTAAACGCGTGAAGACTTCATCGGCCGCGAGCTCCAACGAGCAGTCATGCGTACCAAAACACGAGCACAGGCAAGTCCCATCGGTGCTCACTGAGTCGTGATTGATCAGCTGGAGGAAAAAAAATGATTGAATATAAATGAGCGAATAAATTCGTCCGGTATTTTCTTTACTTACTGAGATACGTTTGTTGTTGTTTTGTCTAAACATTAAAAAAAAAAAAAACATTTTTTTAAAAAACTTGCTGGAAATATAAATCAAGCAACATACGTCGTATCGTTTAGATGTGTGGCCATATGATGGGACCGTGCAGTATCGTTATCGGACCCGAGGTCAGGTATGTTTGAAAAAGAGAATGGCCGTCCGTCGTCTATCTTTATGAAAGAAGCCATCAAAAAACTTGACTGCAATTTCCCACATACTTGGTACAGGCAGAGAAAAATACTACAGAGTACAATCGCACCTGTATCAAAACGCTGGCTTTAATCATCACACGCTCTACCTTGTTGGTAAAAGTGCACAGAAGATACAGGTGTTTTTTTTTTTAAGAGAGAGAGAGAGCGAGATGACATCACTACAGAGAGATATGACGTCAGTACAAAGAGATGTGACGTCAGTAGAGAGATGACATCACTACAGAGAGATATGACGTCAGTACAAAGGGAGAGAGGAGAGAGAGAGATGAAGAGAGAGATGGAGAGAGGTAGAGAGAGAGATGACATCACTACAGAGAGATATGACGTCAGTACAAAGAGATGTGACGTCAGTAGAGAGAGATAACATCACTACAGAGAGATATGACGTCAGTACAGAGGGAGAGAGAGAGATGAAGAGAGAGATGGAGGAGAGAGGTAGAGAGAGAGATGATGACATCACTACAGAGAGAGATATGACGTCAGTACAAAGAGATGTGACGTCAGTAGAGAGAGATGACATCACTACAGAGATTATGACGTCAGTACAAAGAGATGTGACGTCAGTAGAGAGAGAGATGACGTCACTACAGAGAGATATGAACGTCAGTACAGAGGGAGAGAGAGAGAGACTCGAAATACTTACTTAGTAACCTGTTCGGTACTGGAAAACCATAAACATCGGTGTCTACTCGTGCCGTGCAATGCATATCAAAAAGTCCCGTTTCAACCATCCACTTGCAACGACCGGATACATTACGAAAATAATACTGAACAAAATTTTGTCGTCGAACTGCGTGGGTTGGATGTCCGCTTTGAATGACCTGCAGTAGCTCGTGGAAAGTTAGCGGATGGCACGTGATCATTATTTAGGATCAGGAACACTGATGAACAAACGTCGTCGTCAAAATCGCAACTGCGGATTCGGACTGGAACGAGCAGCTGAGACTACTGCTTGTGTCGAATTTTAGAATGGAGGTAATAGAAAAGCGATTAGTCGTCGGTCCAGCGAAGATGAGTCAGGTTTATTCTTTACACGTCTTTCCGTTTCTCATTTACTTCACGATCATGGCGGCAAGATGATGCTTTCTCCGTTCGGGGAGAGACACGTGACCAAAAAAGAAAACGACCTTTTGAACCCCCGTCGATAATCTACTACATTACGTCACAAAATTATCCCATCGCTTCTTTGTACTGAAGTGTCAACAGTCCGACAGGTCCCCAGGTCGTCTACATATGGTCGATATAGATTTACTCGTGGTGTCCTTAAAAATCTGACGTCATCACCAGCATTTAGAAGCCCAGGCTAAATGACTCAAACCCTGGCAGGTGAGAGGAGCCAGCTATTATATATACCGGAATATTGTAGTGCGTGTAATAGTAAAAACCACGTGGTGCGTTTAAAGATACCAAACATCGCATAAAACCGCAGCCAGGTTTTCTTAGATCTTTAATTAACGCCATTTAATTTTTAAAATCTGTAAATATTATGCAACTATTATTATTGTCTCTCGTTTCTTCCTAAGTAGTAAGAACTAGCTGATAGCGTCGGAGTACATTCTTAGTACACATTGCATCACCCCCCCAAATTATATATCCTGTTGGAATAATTAACTCAGGTTTTTCCATTGTTGCTTTGTCCTTTAACAGGCGAACCAGCATTGAACTTGATTGTAAAGATGCATTTCGCGTTACTCGGCGTTCCCAAGCTGCGTCCGCCAGCGCGACGATGCCGTGTTTACGAAACACGCTAATCTGCTCCTTTCTTTCCTGCTCAGTCTGCCGTGTTAGCGAATTACCGTCTCTTTCTCGGGCAGTGACTAGTAGTGCACCCTCTGACCTTGCCGAGCAGTTCATCTTGGGCCGCTAGGTTCCACTTGTAAATACCAGTTAGTCGGAAGTCCTAGCGGTGTTACTGGCATCCAGAGAGTATTCGAACCTCTCTGTCCGGGTCGCGCACAACACAACGTGATGTTCTACCCGAAAAGCGGGACGTCATAATAAAACTTGTGAATTCAAATCCAGCAGTTTACAAGTGGCGACATCTATGAACAAGCCTTATTTTTTCTGATATTAAAATTTGTGCTATACAAAAGAAAGTGTGAGAGTGTCAATTTGTTGCAACCGAGTAGTGTTCCTTAAGAAATACGTCAGTTTTTTTGTGTTTTTATTACTTGAGCATTTAAAAAAATGGTTCTCGTGTTAATTTAACGCCCCCTTAGTGTAATAGAAATAAGATGTGTACAGCTGCTGTAAGAATGACAGCCAGTGAGTGGTTGGAGTATTCAAGGGAGTTCGACCGACAACATTAACAGACACCACTGGCTTCACCTAGGGGCCACATCAAAGAAGCACCAAGCCAAAGGCTGTTATTTACCGACGACGGGTGCTGCGACAGTGACTCGCTCTCAATTCCAGAGAGCTGCCGGAAATAACCGGATGACCCTGGTCTGATCTGACCAGAGGGCTGTGGCCTTAGATCTGGTCAAACGGCTAAAATAAACATCTCTTGGATTAAAATGAGTCTCTTGTTATATTCCACCTGCCAGCTTCAAGAGAAGTTAGGGTTAAATAGTTATGATTAGGGTTAGAGTAAGGGTTAGGTTTCGGTTAGAGTTAAGTAAGATTACTTTTAAAGGTTGCATTAGGTTTAGGCTAATGTTAAATTATGGTATGATTAGGGTGAGCTATGGTTAGCCATGTTTAGGCGAATGTGTACGGTCAGGGTCAGGCCTAGGTTTGGCTAGGGTTAATATTTTAGGGTGGTAAAGTTAGATTCAAAAAGATGCTATTTCATCAGTACCAAAACATACTTCTAGCTTCGTCAGACGCTCATCTCCATCGCGACTGTGGTCATAAAAAGTTCGCTTTAGGGAAAGTAAATCGTTAAATTGCGATGATGTCTCGTTAATCTCCTATCCTCTCTCTCGCTCTTCTCAGCTCTCTCCTCATCCCTCTCTCCTCCTCTCTCTCTCTTCTCTCATCCTCATCTCTCTCATCCTCTCTGTGCATCCTCGCTCTCTTACTCGCTGTGCATTCTCGCTCTCTTCTCTCTCCTCTCTCTCTCTCTCGTCTCTCTCTCTCTCTCTCCTCTCTCTCTCCCTCTCTCTCTCTCTCTCTCGCTCTCTCTCTCTCTCTCTCGCCTCTCTATCTCGCTCGCTCTCTCTCTCTCGAAAGTTTCGTTTTATATTATTATTGTGAAGCAACTAATAATTACATCCAAATAATACACGTACGTGTTTAAAATGTGTAATTGAATTATCCATGAGAGAAATCTTCCACCCATCTAAAAACCTCTCGGTGTTACTTAGGAAAGGAAAGAAAGGATGAGGGTAGAGTGGAGGCCAGAGTTATTGCCTCACTTTATGTTTTAGAACATAATATTAAGTAGTTAATGAGGTGTTGCTACGAGGTTCATGCTAAGTCAATTAGGTATTGTTCTGACCATTAAAGAACAATTGTACTAACATCCCTAACGCATTAATATCTGGTGGGGATGTGACTATTGAGTGATGAAACAGTACATCTTGATATAAAGTACTCCTTTTACTGTTATTTCAACAAACAAAAAAATACCAGTAAAACAGGGGTGTGGTGGTGTGGGGGGGGCAAATGATTAAACATCACATAAATACGGTACAATCAATCTTTCACAAACGGTCATACGTATTTTGAGGATGCAATAATTTTGGTTTAAAAGTACCGGTCAAACTTAGCTATTACAAGGAGACGAGAAACCATCCGACTTATACAACTCTCCAGCGACCCTCTAATAGCGAACACGGGCAAACTCGTTTAGTTCTAACTACTAGCAATTCCAAGGCCGGGACTAATTAAAGCGAACAACCCAATAGAGATGTAGATGGCTTCCCTCTCTCTGTACAGTAGAGTTTATTTTCTAATTTATTTTTGTCTAAATCGCTTTATAAATCCAGGTGCGGACGACAGTAGGCGATGTGAATGAGACGAATCGAGGCCGAAAACACCTTGGTATGTCCAGGACTTATAAGGGAACAACACATCCGCCTTGGAAGGTTAACTATTATAGGGAGCGGTATCATCACAGGCGATAGGGGTAAAAAAGAAACGAGAGCGTTATAACAGGGGCGACGACTTGTGTATTCGTTTTTCAATTTACTTTCACTTCCAGGCTCATCTGTATTTTCTTCCTAACTCACAGTCTGCGCGACACGCATCGTAATTTCTGCTTTCCACGCCTCACCCGAAGGCTAAAGTCTGCCTGAGTAGGGCGGGCAGGGGCTAGGATTCATTCACGACAGCACCAACTGCAGGTTGTTCAAGAAAGAAGTTTATATATTAAAAATGTATTAACGGCTTCCGTTTAACTTACGGGGGATGAGTTCCAGTTTCTGATTGGCTGGCAGGGCAATGTTCAGTCTAGGCTGAGAGGAAGAGGGCTGGTGGGATTTGGTCGGGCGAAAATACTCTAGGACTGAGAAATCGGTACAAAATTAAGAAAGAGGGAAGAAGCAAAAAAGTGTTACGAATTATTATTAATTTTTAATGTTTTAAAATTAGCGAGGGATGAAACAAATAGAACACAAGCGGGTACGAAGTTGCTCTTGTTTATTTTCGCTTTTAAAATTCTTCTAAAAAAATTAATAATTATTCCCCTTTTCCTGTCGACCGCGTATCCGGCGCCTGGGTTACCTTTTCCTTAATAAAGGGAAATTGAGAAATGTGATATCGCTATCTCAGAAAAAGTACTTTCCATTTAAACATGGCGCTCTCTTTCGCCGGTCCGTGTTCTGAGGATTTAAATGATTTATTTACTTATTATAAATATTTACAAATTTTGATAACTCGAAATACTAACGACTTTAAAAGCTTTTGTGGACAAACTGGGTAATTTTTTTTTGTTTATTTTGTAAAAAAAACTATGAACAACAAAGATCTAAGGGGCTGTAAAAGCAGCGCAGGAAGATTTCTATTTTAAAAAAAAAATGAAGCTTCAAACTCTGACTCCACGACCACAAGGTGATACTCACAGAACGTTATACCTGAAGTAACAGCATTTTCTTTTATGTTTTATAAAACAAATTTTACCCCCGAAGTTTTTAGAATTTCTGTCATCTTTACCTTCACATTTTAGGTTTCTATTTACCAACCTAACAAAGCCAACACTTCCAGGTTTCTAGAACCATCATGCAAATATTCTTTCAGATGTAAGTCATCAAACGTACGCATCATATGATGGTGAGTTGGGAGACTTTTGCTTCGCTTATGTATTAAATTCTCTATTTTTCCATTGTTTATTTTTAACCGTGGAGTACACCGTTAGTTAGACAATTAAAAAGTCTCTTCTGTAAAGAAATTTTAACCAATCATGGCAATAAACGTCTGGTTCTCTTACTTTACACTTTCTAAAGTAAATTTTACGAAAACGTTATGGAAAATCATACTAAAATCTAACAGAAAACAAAATGCCATTTTCTTTCTTAAACTCAGAACTGTACTTTCTGCATAGATGAAGTTACTAAAGATTTATCTGCGTGCTGCTGATTATCCTTCTAATCTACACTGGCGACCAACATTATTGCGTCACCCAAAATAATATTTAAAGGTGTGCATATTACAGCTGCCTGGTCTCTCACTATGGTCGCATCATCACGACGAAATATTAAAGCATTAAGGACGCAGACTGCGTGGGTCGCATGAATAATAAAACGGGTTAATTAATAACTGCATTTCTACATTTGCAGGACGCAGAATGAATGCTCAAAATTTGTTCAAAATCATAGGGTGATGCAGCAATTTTGGCTACCACTGTAATTTGTAAGAATATCTGCCTGTCGCCTAACACCGGAGTCTGTCTCTCAGCAGTCAAAACGCCGTCGGCTGTTTTAATCATCACTCGACATTTTCTAGAAATTTCTATCTTTTATCGGACTCTGCTCACTTTTCTTTATAAAGTTTACCTCACCATTTACCAGTCAGCCTTCATATTTTGTTTTAATTCTAGTTTTGGCTTCTTTTCTTCCCTTTTGTAGTTGTCTCACTCGAGGTTTTATACCATTGTAGGAATCCTGACGCGAAGATATGGATATTTTCTTACAGTGTATTAATTGATTTTTAAATCGCCAGTTATTTACTCAGGTTCCATCGACTGCTGAAATCAGCGCCGTCAGGATTCTTATTTCTTTCTCCTGAATATTTATTGAGACGTTCACAACGCATCTATCATCGGGAATGCAGCAGTGGTAAATGTTCCTTATCGAGATGATATCTTGATCACGGTTAGTTAATGGCAACCGCCAACAAAAAAGTACAGAGCGCTGTAGGTAAATTAGCCAGCACTATCTTTCCACCCGAATCCAGTCAAACGCTGGGACCGGCTCCAGAAATGATTGTCTCCCTTGCTAGGTGCGCGCGCGCCGCCCTGGAACAGTTCGAATACCTACTTCCTGGTGGGAAGACGCCATCTGAAAAAAGATTTTGTTGCACGAAGTTATTTGTTATTTTGTAACCTTTAAAACCCCCGTCTGACAAATTCTTAGAGGGTATTCAAATGACCCTCAATAACATCTTAGTAGTGTACATAGAAAATTGAAACGGTACGAAACTAACTTTTCTTTCATTATTCTGAAGCCATTAAGACTACTAATTGAATCTTTCTACTTTCACTATAGTTTTTAATTATCTCCTGTTTTCCGATCTTTGATCTGCTGAAGGTGAAATTAACGACCGGTTTCATAAAATCAATCTCTATGTTAAATCGCACTGGCGTTTATTTATCAGTATTACACGACCAGTTCCGGTCTCGTGACCCGCGCCGCGGTCGCGAGAACAGGTGATTCTGGGGGGTGGCTTTCGCTATACTTGAGGGTGCATCGGAAATCTCCGAGAGTCAGATGCCTGTTCTGCAACTTTACCTGCGCGATAATCTCCTCGAGTTAAACAAACCCGCTATTGTTTCGGTGTTTGTTTTCCTTTGGGGCGGGGGAAAGGGTTAAATCTATAAAGTTGTCTCTGGGGGGGGAGCGGGGTTTGCCGTTTCACGCCGACAGGGGAAAACGTTTTCTGTTGTGGTTCATTACGATCTCTGCGCTAATGTCGCGGTTCTGCTAAGCCTCGCGACCTCTCGTACCGGCTGACCTCTCTCTGCCCGTCCATATGTTTATTTCTACCTACTCCAGCGTTCACGCCGGATTACTTACTACACAGCGGTCAAACAGCTCCCCTTAAAAACCAAACACAAGCACAAAGTGCATGAAAATCGGCCCGAGCACATATGATCCCTTTAGTCTCGTGGCCTTGCGAACTAAAGACCGTAATAATAACGACGAAGTGTTCACTAATGCCCCTATTACTTATATGTTTCGATTCTTCCTCCGTCCTTGATCCGGTGCTAATCGATCATCCTGGATCCAGTCGGATGGCGCTCATTCGATTCCTCCACAACGCGAAAAGTTCACCGACTGGGTCAGAAGATCAGGTCCCGACTTCTAGTTTAGAGAAAGCAAGCACATGCAAGACGTGTCGATATTTTTTTTATTTTTTACGCTGCATGAATATTCATAACATTGAGTGCAGGTCAACTAAAGTGCCAAAGAGGGGAAGCATTCACTCCTCCATTGTTCCCTATGCATAAATGATCTTCTGACGTCTTTATTAGTAATGCTTTGTAAGTCTGTATCACCCTCCAGCTCGAATATTAATACGGTGAGAACGAGAAGATAAAATTCCACGGTTTTGCATTAAAGTCTTTGCAAGCAAATGACATATACATAAATAAAGGTGTGGGTGTATTAAACGCACCGCAGACATGTCGTGAATCGTTACTGAACAAAGTGGTGTTTAACGATAATGGCACCAGCAACAATACGTCCACTGATAGGCTACACTTGTCGCGTGGAACTCAGCCTCTTAAGGAACAGCGAGCTTATTCCGGGGCCTTGTAGTAGAAATCTTTATTAATGTGGGCTGATTGACATTCAACAGTAACCGTCAGTTTTCGTGTGTGTGTGTGTGTGTGCTTAATAAAATCCCGGGCCCCTGCCTTCTGGGCTTTTCTACATCTATTGTAGCTTTAAATGGGGAACATTCCAATCCTTTGATCATTCCAAGCAATTGTATTAGATCACTTTCAAGGTATCCAAGCCAGCTAAAAGTGATCCTTGTTTATCTATTTATTGCTGATGTAAAGTTTTCGATATTTTAAAAATTTCTGGATGATCTCTTCCGAATTCCTTTCAGTGACTCCGCATTCCGCTTTATACGGGAACTCGGCGCGTGAGGTTTTAAATAGTGGTACGGAAACTCGCCAGTTTTCTCTTCTGCTCTTAACGCCCCTTCAGTCTTATCAGCATCCGAAATACATCTTCCTCCGCAGGTAAGTCTCTTCCATTGACGGTTCCAGCAGAATCACTTTTACGATCAACCTTAACTCAATTTTTCCTTCCATTTCTTAAATATCGAATTGCATTTCCATAACTGACCGTTTTTGTTTGGATTCATCTAAATTAGTTCTGTCCCGCCACCCATCGTCCGCAATTTTTACAAGCCCATAGTTTTCGTCTGTAAAGTATCTAAGACAAAAGAGGATCCAAAGCGGAGCCGCAGAACCTTCCACGGCTACTGCGATGATGGCTTTAAGTCGCTCGGCAAGAAGTGTCACACCTTCAGCAGGAAAGTTCCACTTACGACCATCAGCTTCTTTTTATTTCTTTCTCATTAACTAATTCGAAATAAACCGGGTCTGGTTGGTTCCTGATATCAGCCAAAGATTAATTAAACGAGATTCTTTAGCCTGGAATCCATATACCTTGAACACGGAAATATCATTTTTACTAACTTGACAGACTGGGAAACGTGGTTTAGACCTCCAGGAGCTACGGAAGCTGAACGGACAGGCCTGCAGTTGCCAGAATCAAGTCTGATGCCTGCCTTACCGGCTGCCTCGGCTGAAGCGTATTGAGGAGTCGCTCAAAGATGCGAAAACCGTTTTGATTGCGAAATCTTTAAGTGACCTGGACGTTTGAAATCATCACTAAAAAGTCTGGGAAATCTATTAAAATCATTTTAAACTTGTTTGGCTAACCAGATGACAAAAATCGCCAAGTAACCAGAACATTAGTACTATGGTTTATATCTCCTGCCAAAACAGGAGTTGCACGGCCAATAGCCGGCAACCATTTTGACTGTTCGTGTAATTGAGAGTACGGGTAGTCTGAAAGTGTTTGCTTATTCCGGTACTTTGTCATTCTGCAAAATATCCCTTTGATCAGCTCAGGCTATGGCCTCGATTCGAGACTGCAGTAAGTACATAAAACATTCTAGGTTATTTTACCTTGTCTTTGTATCGAGATGTCCTTGTTCATGCGCCGGTATATACCCAGACGCCCGCTGAATAACGGAAATAGACTTTTAGATCAGAAAGGGTTAAAAGAGAAATTTAGTTTGACGGAGCTATTAATAGTAGATTCGTTCGTGCAATTCTGTATTAGTTTCAATGTTGACTTAGTAATTTTAGAACTATTCGAAAAATCCCGATAAAAACTACACGTGTGTATGAATGTGTGTGTGTGTGTGTTGTGTGTGTGTGTGTGTGTGTGGTGTGTGTGTGTGTGTTGTGTGTGTGTGTTGTGTGTGTGTGTGTGTTGTGTGGCTTTTCAGCAGTTTAAAATCAGCAGCACCTTTTAATCGGGAGTTTCTCCTGGGTGAGTTCTTGACAAGAGCGCAAACGGAAACCAACTAAAGTTTACACAAATAATCTCCGTGGGGATCCGTAGCAAGATCTTAGGACAGACCGACCTTTTGATTTCCACGATCGTACGTAAAATAGCTTTAAGTTATTAATAAACACCATGTATATCATTCAGATATCATCGTGCGTGATCTTTTCATGTCACTCGTGACGTCAGACTGGATAACAGTAGAAATGACGTCACAACTAGCCACTTGAAGCATTGTCTTGCGTCGTACTTTCGTTTTACCCAGTATCCAGTCTCTTTAATGGCATTATCAATTACAATTTTAAAATGAAACTGTTGTCAGCGTCTACATGGCGTTTGTACATAGCTTCCGTCAGAGTTACACGAGGAAGTTGGAGACAAGAATGAATGTAGATGTAAAAATATAGCTACTACCAGACATGTGTTTGTCTCTTTGTTGCTGTTGTGGCGAGATTGACATCTTCGATGATCTTTTAACGAGAAGTCTGTGTCCGATTCAGATTGACGTGGATTTAGCTCAGTGCTCAGTGTTTTAATCTTCACACTTTAATTTCTGTCTTTTTCTTCTCTTTACCTGCCCGGCCGCGGTTTGGTTCTCAGCATACCTGGCAGCGATCGGTGTCCCGCAGATGGCACGGTTTCTTTCCTCTTCTAACCAGCCAGCTTTCCGCGTGGATTTTTTTTTCCTCGGGGTACTACGATTGCTTCCGGTATCGCTCTACCTTTCGTTGACCAACCGGATGCTGTTCTAGACGGCTCACTTCCCGGCAAAAGGGACTACGCCTTTTTGTCTCCGAAAACCATGTTAAGGACTCTTATATCTATCTTCCTTCCTTTCTTTCGCTTGGGCAAAATAAAACCTCCACACAAACAGTATCTTCCGTGTACACATTGGGGCGCACGCAAGCGGAGATCCTTCGAGTCTGAAGTATACTTTACCCCAAACAAAATAACGTCAGATTCTGCATCCTTATTCCTTAAAGCTGTGATTTTTTTTATTTATTTATATGTTTATTTCGCTCCTCGCATCTGCGCGTCTGTCTCTCGAGAGCCGCGGGTTCTATCGAATTAAACGTGACAGATGTTTGATTTAAAGACGACGTGTTAACCCCAGCTCTGAAAACCTCGATTGGTGTGTGTGTGATGTCTTTAAAGCATAAGCTTCCACTAAAATACGCTTGGCTTTCTCAAAAACTGCCAATTTCCATTTCCCCGACCGTATCCTCGGAAGCTGTTGCCTGGGTTCAAATGTTTTCAAATTTAAGTGTTTTATTACGAGTTGCTTGTAGTCTGGTGATGGTAAGGGCGACGTGAACTCCGACCCAAGCCTCTCTCCAACGCTTGAACACGCCTACATCTTTTTGTCAGAACTGTAGATCCATCTACAGCATCGCCGAGTCCGCGGTTCGGGTCTGTGTACCGGCGGCAAGGCCAGTAATGATGTCAGAAACCTAATACGCTCCGCTGCAGGGTATTCCAGTTACAAGATCATCTTAACTACTTTTATCTCAGTTCTCATCTCTTACACGAGTCTTCCTGACAGGTCACTGCCGAGCTGCGAGTGCTCGCGTCAACACTGTGGAACCTGCGACTGCTGCTAGGCTATTTTTAACTAATGAAGAGAGAGAGAGAGAGAGAGAGAGAGAGAGAGAGAGAGAGAGATGGGGGAGAGAGAGATGGGGAGATGGAGAGAGAGAGAGAGATGGGGAGATGGAGAGGAGAGAGAGAGATGGGGAGATGGAGAGAGAGAGAGAGGATGGGGAGAGAGAGATGGGGAGATGGAGAGAGAGAGAGAGAGAGAGAGAGAGAGAGAGAGATGGGAGATGGAGCTGAGCGAGAGCGAGAGCCTCTAGAGGATCGAGAGAGCGAGAGAGATCTAGAGATGAATTCAATGTGTAGGAAACGGCACTAAAAAAATACAGAAATAAAGCCAGAGAAAGATACGTTAATGGTAAAGTGTAGTTTTAAATATATAGTTGTTTTCTTTTAATAATGTTCTCAGGCAAAGTTTAAAAGGGTTTAAGAAAATGGAAACTTCTCTTGAATTGGCTGAAATTGCTTCTCAATTATCTATCGCAGCTGGCGGAAAAGAAAGACGATAATCGAAGAAACCAAAAGCTGCAGTCCAGTTTTCTTTGACTGGATCAACTTAAATTGGATTCGTGGATCTGGCTGCTTTTTTTTGTTGTTGTTATCCTTGCCTTCCATATCGGAACAGACGTGCTCTTACGTCGAATATGGCCAAAAATTCTACTACCAGTCGCCATGGAAACTGTTTCACTTAACGTTTTACATTAGCAGGGGAATCCCTTTCTGTACACGTGCAGTTTGAGTTCTATTAGGACGAGACTGAAGGACCTGAAATTGAACGACTTTGGAAGGATTTGATCCAGAAACACCGAGGGTGGATCCATCTTTTCAGTCTCCTCATGCGAAAGGTACTCGAGGTCATGCGCTCTATAAAAACGGGCTTGTTTACTGTCGTAAGGGCTCAAGATGATTTCAGAGATTCGTGAAGATTTACAATGTCAAATTCGGTCCCCTTTTCACGAACATAAAGGTCTTGTCTTGTCTTCACCCGTCCTCTTGACTGCCGGCCATCCATCCTCTAGCGGGTAGCTGCTTGGTAGATCGTATATCAGTTGCGCGGCTGTAGCCACGATCTTCGAACAATTCCACGCTACTTTGACGGCTTCTTCGCACTTCTGGAACATCGTCCCTCGTGCGACCAAAGCCGGATTTCTGTAGCTCGACCGACAGGTGACGGGCCTTTTGTTCCTCGCCAGAACCACCGACCTAAGCTATTTCCTGTACTCAAAACTGCTCTGAACCGAGTCTCCCAACGTTTACCTTCCCGATATCGCATTCTTCACGTTCCGCGCACTTTTCACGGTTGGCCGCGTGTATTTATAACTAACCACAAACGTTCGCAAGCCGCAGAACAATTATCCGTACTGGGTCCGGTCTGCGAGATTGTTCTATCGATTACGGTATCGCGGCGAACATCTAATCGTCCTCAGAATCTGTTCGTACCAAATGACGCCATATTGTTCAGAACTGTTCCTGGTAGCGGATCGTATACCTTGTGCTTGGATTCTTTTCTTATCCTTTCTCTTCTTCTTTTTTTCTTTTAGCAGAAGCATCAGTTCGTATCCGAGCCTGAAGTGGAAAATATGGGAAGAATTTAGTAAGGTTTTTTGAGCTGCTTCAGCATCACAGTAAATAATCGTGGGTGGTTTTTTGTAGAACATCTGGAGCAGACCACCGGACACAGAACACTTCCGCGCGCATGCGTTGGTTGGTAATAGAAGTCAACACATGAAATCAGGGTTTGAGTGGTGCTTGAAACAGTGAGTTTTCTACTGTTTTTCGGTGTCTAAATGCTGTTGCTGGTTGGTCAAAGATTGGCCCGACATCTCTAGCAACCAGCGAGTTCGATACTGGCCACTGAAGATGACGAGAGCCACCGGAAACAGTCGTCAAGCAAATTTAATTACTGATAATAGGAGAAAATACTCAAAAAAATTTATATATTTCCATCTTCTTAAGGATAAAGAAAATTAGAATTTTACTTAAATGTCGTGTATTTGCTTAATGTTCATTAAGCGTTGTTTTTGGCTTAAAAAAATCGCGGGATCCTCATCTTTAACTCCATGCATCTAAATGGATTTTACAGACACGGCTTTATACGCTTCCCGAATCTGGATTTGCGGCGAAGAGAGCGTAAATGCAGAGTAAAAGGATTAAAAAGAAAAAATTAGTATATGATAATGTTTCGATGTCTGTCTAGCATTTTCAGCTGGGAGGAAACTTTGTTGTTTTCCGGGTGTTGGTGACACTGACGGATGTGTGGAAGAACCGAGGCGGGGAAGGAAAGTACAGCGGCAAATCTAGAACCGAAAGCCGTAATAATCTGGCTCGAAGTGATGGGAGTGACGTGGGCGTGTGTATGGTACTTTCACTTTCCGGGCTAAGTGTTCGTTCGTCAGGAGAAAGGCCTCTGTATTTAAGCTGCAGCAGTCGGCCCGCTGATGTAAAAGCGTAGGCAAAGAGAAGCCATGGCGTCCAACGATCTGACAGCCCGGATGGACGGACGCTAATTATCTTCGCCGTACGGTTCGCGGTCTCTAAAGTAGAAACCGCGCTTCTGGTTAGCGGTTTAAAGTCCAACTGCGGTCTCCTGGGTGCTTCTTCCTTTTTGTTTGTTTTCTTCTTGAAAATCTCCGCAAAACCCTTCCAATGTGGGTTCGGAGCTCGCAGTGCGAAGAAAATTCTGACACTTGCTTCATTTCAAGCCACTTACCGCTCATTAGCCCATCTCTATAAATCTGACGACTTTCAGCGGTTACACAAAACGCCGCGGAGGAGAGGGCGAAGTACTTACTCCTCTTAACGGAGCCGGCCGAGAGGACCGGCCCGGTGACGTCAGAGCAGCCAGGCCGCCATTTCCCGTGCTGTCGACAATACTAAAGAAGCGAAGAAAGAGCGGCAAAATAATTTTTGGAAAAAAAAACAGATAGCGCAATTTTATAAAATGTGTATAAATTAATTAATTAATTTATTAATAATAATAATCCAAGAACACACCGACCTTATTTCGCATTACTGGTGTAGATAGTTTTCCGCGGAGCTGGTCCGTGATGGACGCATTCACATCCTACTGTCCTTCTATCCTCTGAGATCACGAGGGGGCAAAAGAGTTGTGCTGTTTTACGATTTAAACCCCCCCTCCGTCCCTCAAGGAACCGATTTTAGGCAGCTAATGTAATTGCACCCTGAATGCCTCGCTCTGATTACTTCTACACGTGCTGTCGGAAAGGCTGCGCGAGCCAGAATCTACCACCAATGGCCGAAGGCGCTGGTACAATCTATTGTTGCTTTACTTTCCACTTGAATGGTTACGGGTGAAGTGTTTCCAATCGCGGTACTTCCATCTTCATCTGGTGTCCTCTCCGATGCACTCTTATCTCCCCCCTACGTGTCTTGGCGAACCTCTCCTGTAGACTTTTCTAATTCATCTATTGATGCCCTCTAACTACACTCGCTTTGGCTTTCGTTATGGAGCCCAGTTCTAACCGTGGCCCCGAGCTCTTCTTAAGTCTCGTTCAGCTGAAATCTTAAACGGAGTTAAACTCCGAGGTTGTTTATTCTAAGCATTAGGTGAAGAAATTCAAAGAAGCCGAAGGAAATAAAAGAAAGCTGGAGGAGCTGCAAGTAAAACGGTTGGTGACAGAAACAGTATCCGGTCCTGTCTAAACTAGCGGATGGGGTTTCCGGTCGTATTAGCCGGTGCTTGTCATTCAGATATACAAAACTCCTCAGAAGTTTCAATCAGAAAATCTGAAGCGGCTCTTGATAAAGAGCAAACTAATTCAGGGATACTATGATATAATCATACTGTTATGTAAACATGCGTTCCGTAACCTTGTTACTTTTAGTTGGTATCAGCCTAAGGTTAATGTTTTCTGTACTTTTAACCCCTCTCCATCTCTCTCTCTCTCTCCCTCTGTACTGACGTCATATCTCTCTGTAGTGATGTCACCTCTCTCTACTGACGTCACATCTCTTTGTACTGACGTCATATCTCTCTGTAGTGATGTCATCTCTCTCTACTGACGTCACATCTCTTTGTACTGACGTCATATCTCTCTGTAGTGATGTCATCTCTCTCTCTCTCTCTCTATATATATATATATATATAAGCTAGGCAACTTAAAATAGATTATCATGATGATGATTTTAAAAATACTTTAATTTGCTGTTAGTTTGGATTCTTGCGCAGTTGTTAATCAGAATTATTTAAAATCTTTTATGCTTTAATTATCTGTTGTTGTTTTCATTTTCCTACCCGGGAAACAATGTCGGCAGTTCTTTCGGTATTTTCGTTAGCACTCCGCCACCCGACACACGGATCAGATAAAACTGCTCCATTGATTCAGGCCACCCTACATAATAACGCAGATCTCTACCAGCAGCCGAGACACTTGGTTAGTTCTGCACCCACCGTTCGCTTTACTAAAGTCTGACCGACCTATCTTCGGAGGCGGACAGTAGCCATCTTGCCAAGACGAGTGGGGCTTCAAAAACAGACGTAACGCGCAGCTCTGGTTAAATCTAATGATTTCTGTTGTCGCGGATCAAAAATTTCCAAGCATTTGCTTAAATCAGAATTCTGTTTTACTGAGAGATCCTTAGGTACATCCCCCCTCCCCTTGTGTCTTTCTTCACGAGTAATAATCGTCATCGTAAAATGGCCAAAGAGCAGACAAACCAGGTCTAAAGTGCAGAAACACCGTTTGGCTTTTAGTGATTGCTGCAGTTTGGAATGGCGTGGACCGACCCAGCAGAGGTGGGTTGCTTATCTTGGCCGGAATTTCGATTTTAGGGAGATGAGTTGATAACCGAACAAACAAGGGGCGTCATTGTTCCGGTTAAACCCTTCGTTGATCAGAAGGATTTTGCATTAATCTTCCCGTCTCATCCGAGACTTGTTCCTACAGTAGCCATCCCAACTACCGTTTGTTCGGTAAACCTAGCTGCTTACCGAATTCTCTGCTCTTCCTCCGCAACCCGTCACTTACAGTTGGGGGGTTGATGATTGCGTGGGAAGTGCTTTGCTACTTGTTTCATACCGGCACAGGTATTAACGAACAGCCGGGTGTCCGAGCGCACTTCCAAATAGATTTTCTCTACTGTGTACACCATCGATCAGTCTATCTGTGTACGGTGCACATTGCGAGTTTTGCATCAAGCAGTTATTATGTAAAAGATGAAAGAGAACAAAACTTTAATTTCTTAGTTTGGCGTAGAATATTTGCATTGGACTACAGAATCTGAGTATAAACGGCGGAGCTCGGTTTGGAAACGCAAGTAATGCACCGCGCCAGTTTCCATCGAGGTGTCCCTAGTGACACTGCTGTGAGGTGTGACGTAGACGTTTCCCCACACAGGTCCGTGACGGCCCATGTCCACAAAATATTGGGCCACAGAATTTTGCAGCGCCGCTAGGACAGATAACGAACGATGCGTACCGTAATAAGCCTAGATGACCAAAGAACTATTTTCCTCCCTAATTAATGTTATTACTGGAAAGGTAAGAAATTCTTTGTTGTTTCTTAAAAGCGTTTCCATGACGGTTCTACAGCAACAGGCTTTCGATTGGAAGCGGGTAAGTTTAGAATGTCTTCAAGCGATGTCGCACTAAAATTGCTGGAAAAAATCAACTCTGATTGTCTGAAAATTGACATCTGGATCCAGCCGAGAGCTCCAACAAGGTCTACGACAATAGAATCTCACCGGTTTCCGGTCAGCCAGGATTTTCAAGTATTGTCCGTCGGCTCGGTAAAGTGAGGACAAAGAGGAATGATTTACACCAACTTCGTGCCACGTGGTTCGACTGTGAATTGTCACCGGGGGATTGTGTCGGGGACCCGAAACAATACGAACGAAGGGTTTCCCATAAAAGTCTTCCTTCAGCAGAGGAAATGAACCGAAAATTTTGTCACCTGGACTCGCTACCCAGTGATTTCCATCCGCTTTCTTTAATTTAAAAAACAAAACCAGTCACCCTGACTGGAAAAAAAAAAATATTTTTATTTACGTTTCGAAGAACTGAAGACTAATTTGGAATAAATTGCTAACAGATCAATGCTGACGTATTCCATTTAGAGATGGTGACAGAGACTTTTACAATGGTTAGAAACTGCACCACTTCCTAGAAACATCGATAGTTGGCTAAACATTTTAAAAATGTTATTAATACAAAACACGATAAGCACCCATTTGAAGACATTAGTAACAACAGACACCCCATCATCTTTTTATTTAGCAGGTTACCATCAAAAGCCGGTAGGTACATTGCTCCGCGTGTATAGTTAGAGAAGGTCCACTGGATCAGTTTATTATTGAGAAGTTATTTGGAAACAAATAATTTTGTGCCTTTATTTTTTTAAAAAATAAAAAAAGCTTTAAATATTAATAACAATAACGCGACAGTGAGTGGGAGTTGAAAGAGTACGTGGTACCAAAACAGAGATAATTATTTTGGCATCTTCTCGACAATCTGGCAGAGAGTAGCTAGCACAGGGAGCTAAGAGCCGAGATAGCTGCTGCTGTGGTTATTTTTTTGTCTATTGTCGTTGGAGAACGCCGCCAACTGAGTTCTCCCGCAAGCGAGATTAGATATCGCTGGAATACTTCACTGCTTGACATCCCCGAACTGGGTAAATCGAAAATGCAGTATGAAAAACTGGCAAAATTATAACGTCTAATGACTGGCTGTTTGCTTACTAACTCATGCGACAGCTGAAGAAGGGTGCCGTTTAACAAATCTAATCACGGGTTGAATACTATATTTTCTAAATCACGCAAATAGTGCACGAGAGTGAACAAATCGTTAGTTATTTCTTTTTAGTATTATATTCTTTAGGATAAAATTATTCTTCTCTATAGTAGTAGTAGTAGTAGTAGTAGTAGTGTTAGTAGTAGTAGTAGTAGTAGTAGTTAGTAGTAGTAGTAGTAGGTGTGATTGTATTGGAACAGAAGTTTTTAAATACCGAAAACAGCTTTGTAATAACTTACCTATGTCATCCATACAGACGGCGGTAGAGCTCTCTTTTCAAGAAAACCACAAACAATTCATAAATATCATAGTTGTGCAACAGACGGCGGTAGAGCTCTCTTTTCAAGAAAACCACAAACAATTCATAAATATCATAGTTGTGCAACAGACGGCGGTAGAGCTCTCTTTTCAAGAAAACCACAAACAATTCATAAATATCATAGTTGTGCATAGTTTTGTACGGAAGTCATATGGGACCTGCCCGTACTTTAAAGCAGCTCAGCAACCTCAGATGACGGTCTCTACATGGGAATATTTAATTATTTTCTTATAGGGGAAGAAGTGAAGCCAACTCGCGAATATAAGTGTGCAGTAGCGCGCCCATTATCCGGATATAACACGAAATTAGAGAAGTTTCGCTGACAAGCAGACAAATGTTAAACGAGTCTAAAGGCGTTCGATAACAGATCCTTACACCAACACCTTTATCATAAGCAACCTTGGCCTCGAGTACGGCGGTGCTTTGTGCTTCCATACAAATTAAAATCGGACGGTTTTTTGTTGTTTTTATTTAAATCAAAGTTACTTTTTGTTGGCGTGAACACGTCTAAGGAAAGAGCGACGATTTTGGTGGGCGCTAATTCTAGCGGATCCAGGAGATGTGAAGAACTTTTCCTGTCGATTACGACTGTCGGGAACAAAGAGAGCGTGATGACAGAACCATCATACCTGAGGTTAATAAATACCGAGAGGCGCCGTCGCACCTGTCAGCTGAATTTCTGAAACGTGACGACGGCGTGTTTAAGATTGTGTTTCTCCACTTCGGTCATGCAGGCGATGGAAGAGGGAGTGGCTGAAACACTAAGATGTCTATGTAAGGAACGACTTCTTCGAAGACTTATTGGCCGACGTCAAAGAAGTAGGCATTATCGAGTTTCTTTAATCCTTCATCTTAAAGAATACTGTTACACGGCGGCTGATTCTTTGGATTTCTTTTTAAATACTACGCTCCAGAAGAAAATGAATGAAATTTTTAATATTGCATCTAAAGTGGAGTCCAAGGATGGGGAACAAATTGATCTCTAGATGCTTGAATTGGAATTTAGAAGATGTCAGGAAGTGGGTGAACTGTGATGCTGATAACCTTGGCCATCAACTCTTAACAGAAGAGGAAATCGTCAGAGTTGTACAAGAAGAAGAGGAAGAAGCTCAAGAAGAAATGAGGAAGATGATGATACAGATTATGCGAAATCGCCACATGCAGAGACTTTCAAATGCACGGACACTGCGATAGCATGGTTGGAGGGGCAGGAAGACTGTGACTCTTTTCAGTTGCTGTTTGAAAAGATTGCTTGATTCAGATAAAAG